>MU223795.1:901936-915861 GCA_018584345.1 Thuja plicata
TGATGGAAGATGCAAGACCAGAGATTGATAGATTTTTTTGAGAGCTATAACTAGAACTATCTAAGCATTGGAGATGCTTTTTTTTGTTCATTACTGAGAACACTTTGTAACAAAAGTATTGGTTGTAAGAGTTGTAATCTCAGTGTACCCCTAACAGGGTGTTGTATAACTTTAACAGAGTTATTATTCTTTTAACAAGGAAATGTACTATGTAATATTTATCTCCTAACAGGGCTAGGTTTCCTAACATAAACATTATACTTCATTGGATGCTTGTGGGTACCATCTCCACCGGGGTTTTCCCTTGGCCAGGGTTTCCTCGACAACAAATAATGGTGTAATGATTTGTGTTGGTGTTTAAAACTGGTACACTGTAAAAGAAACCAATATACCCTAAGAATAATATTATGAATGGTTAATTCCAAGTATGACAAATCTGCAAGGTAACTGGACCAACTATAGGACAAGACTATCCTCTAAACTTCTGGATCTGCAAAACCAAGGTGGGTGCACCTAATCTAGTTTGATATTTAACTCTTTTCAACTCCTTAGAACTTCTGGATTTTAACAACACATAAATGGCAAGAAAGTATGAAATGATAACCACTCATTTAATGACTATTCTCTACCATGCAGGACCACAACCAACAACTACAAAAATTTAAAAGGACTGAAAATGATTTTGATAGAGCAGAGTATAGCTAAACCTATTTAGATATGTATCAAAGTAGAAGATACTAATTGTTGATCAGTGCTCTATCCATTGGGAAATGATTCTAGTTCAGATACAGGATAGAGAAACTAACTATTGTCAAGGAGTCAAAACCATAAATACAGATAACTCCAGATTAAACACTTCTTAATAATCCTTATATAGACAAACCCAAAGAGTCCATGTCTTATCCAAAGCAGATTTTAATTTGATCCTTGATAAAAGCTATGGAATAAAACATATACATAAAGAAATTTTATGCAGTGAACCAGAACATTCAAAACTCAAGAGGCAAGCAAAAATGAGAGGCTTGAATTAGAAGTAGTGTATTAAGTACAAAGAGTCGAGTTTCAATTCCAAAAAATTTCAAAACATATATACCACTTCAATAAATGCAAAAGACTTGCAACTTTCTATTTTATAATGATACTCTCTAGATATACATCTACTATACTCACAGGAAAATAGTAAAAGGTTTTATGCCTTATGTTACTTGCCCAAATTTCCAGCTTCTACTAAATGATCTTGGAAGTTCTTTTATGAGACAAGGACTACAACAAGCTTCAGATCATTTAGGGTTAGGGAAAAAACCTAATCTAATATTTTACAGAAATAAATAATGTATTTCAATAATAAAAAAATTATCTCATCAACAAGTTGGGCTCAATCTTAAATTCTTCCTGTGTAATCTAATTTGATTCAGCCGCCATCCAAGCTTGGAGAACAAACCCTGTAGAAGGAATAAGAATGGAATGTATTGTCTACATTTAATACCCTGATAAAGTCTTGGCTCTTCAAATCTACAAAATATCAAAAAGCTCAGTCATTCAAGAATAAAATTTGATCTCGGCCTCTACAATTATGGAAAAGACTAGTCATTAATGGGAAAGGGCAGATATAGGAATAAAACTTGATTAATAAACTGTCTAGGGCCTAAAAATAACATTTTCTATTCAAGTGCATTCAAGGCCGCCCAACATACATTCTCTTAGCATCCAACAGGTATACAAGAAAACCACACAAATCAAATTTTATTTATTAATGCTCTGTAATAAGACATGATCCACTACTTAAAAACCCTAAGAAAAAGTTATAAATATTTGAAAAGTGGTTAGACAGTCACAGGTGACATGGACTTTAGTATCAATGATCAAGATCAAGACTTTGCTCCCTTTTAAAACTCAGCCGTAGATCTCTTTTTAGGTTACCACTAGGCCATCAAACGACCTCCTTGGATAGGTGACAGCTTGGCGTAATGCCTTGATCATTAGTTATCGACCACTTTATCTTTAAGGCTTCACGCCAACCACATGATCAAACTAAATTTTTTTGATCTTTACTTTATCCCTGACTTTGGCCCTTAACTTGCCTTGAACTAGGCTTGAACTCTGATCAGCCGATTTCCTTTTATCTCCAAGTCGCCAGATGATTTCACTAACTCTAGTCAAATCCAAAGATCACACACAAGCCATAGATTCTAATTTCATTGAATGACTATGATCTCACTTTAACAAACTCAACTTGACTTTGATCTTGACCCAAGTTCATCTCGAGGTTTAGCGATTAAAGAAATCTCCAAGTCGCTGAATACTTTTTGAGACTCATGGTTTATTATGAAACTTAGTGCAAACCCTTGATTTTGATCTTGATTTATGGCTCAGGTCCTTCCTTGGAAAACATGACATGTCCTTGACCTAACCATGCTTGAACCTGGGTCCATTCGAAGATCACGTGACAACTAAGTCTCTAGATCGCTGAATACTCTTCTTGACTTGAGTTAAATTCAGAGATTACGTGCCAATCACTAGATAAAATTAGCATCGACAATCTGTTCTTGATCGCTGAATCCTTCTGTACCTGCTCAAATCATCTAGAGATTACACGACAACCCTTGATCATGATCTTGATCTGTGACTCACGCTAAATCTCTAAATGTTCAAGTACTTGACCATTTCTTTTTGAGATCATGCGCCAGCCTTAAGATCAAAATTACATGGATGGTTAATATTTGATCTTGGATAATCCATCTTGGCTTAACTTGACCTAGGCTCTTATCTGGATATTGCGCAACTAAAGGAAAACATAACCTTGGCAAGTTAACTTTAACTTGAGTCAAATCTCGGCAAAGAGACATCACTAAATAACTCAACCTGATCTGGCAAACCATGGGTTCATTATGAGATTGCACGATCGAAGAGATCTCCAAGTTGCAAAATACTTTCCTTAACTTGGGTCACATTACGAGATCACGTGCAAGCCCTTTGATCAAATCTTCATCAACAACTTGCGCTTAATCTCTGCATAAATTTGTACTTGACCATTTCATTGCGAGATTACATGCCACCCACAAGATCTTGATTTAATCAATGGTCCAGATCATATCTATGCAACTCGACCCTAGCTCAAAACTTAACCATACCTGACTCAAATTCTATCTAGAGATTACATGACAGAAGAGATCTCCAAGTCGCCAGGACATCTTTTAACCTTTGAGTTTATTCTGAGACTAGGTGCAAACCACACGATCAAGGCAAGTACTTAAAAAGATCAACGACCTGTGCTGAATCTCCCAAAGAAAGAGATGACTTAGACTTTATCTCGTGATCTAGCACCAATCATTGGATAACTGCATCAACGGCCTGCACTGAATCACTGAATGAACTTAACCAAGCTTGATCTTAACTCGGGTTTATTATGAGATTCAGAGATAAACTAAGTCTCTAAATTTCTGAATCATTTCTTGACCCTAGAGTTTATCTTGAGATTAAGCTCTAGCCATACAATCAATGCAAGGACATAACTAGATCTACTATCCTTGCGTGATTGCTAAATGAAATCCTAAACTTGAAATTAATCAAGTGACTTAGCGCCAGCCACCCGATTAGAAAAAGATCTACGGTGTGCGTGCAATCTCGAGAAGAATAAAGCATATTCAATCTCATTGTGAGATTTAGCGGTAAAGACAAAACTAATATGCACATGACTTAAAAGGATTTCAAGTGGCTTGAAAAGGTAATGAAAAAATAGAATATGTCTTGGAAATGATTTAGGGCTTCTTACAACCAACAACTAGAAATTTTAAAATAGGGTTTAAGACTTTGCAAGACATAGTAGGATTTTCATCAATTAAAGAAGATTTTCTCATAGAGACTTAAAGTTTCAGATCATAGATCATAGGAACAATTCCACAGACATGGAAAATTAGCAAAAAAAATTGCAAGTGCTAACAGTGACTTTAGTTGGGGATACATGTCTCTTGCAGGATTAGCAAGAATCCTAAATTCTGAGTTAAGCAGACCACCTACCGAAAAAGAAACTAACCTACAGTGGAAAAAAACAATGAATATGTACACAAAACTTATTTATAGATGAATTTTCATGGATTCAAAAAAATACAAGAGAAATAGAGCTTTAGGAACTATCCATGAACAGGCAATTCCAAAAAATTTCCAGTTAAATATTTTAAAATATAAGAATTAGAACTCCATTTGTTGTCAATGATGTATGGTCCTAACCATATAGGTTCAAACTTTCCATGTTTTCCTTTATCCTCTAATCTAGCATTCCACATTAAGACCAAATCATTGACTTCAAAACTTCTAGCAATAGTCCTTCTGTCATCCAGATCCTTATATTGAAGCTGCAACCTAACATTTCTATCATGTGCTTCCCTTCTTGACTCATCCAACTGTATCAAATCATCCATTATGATTTTCATTTCATCATCATATTTATGGATAAACTTGTACATTTGCAATAAATTATTTTGTGGCAACCTAGCATGTATGCCATTAACTAAATCAAAGGGTGCACAACCAATGGCTTTCTTCACTATTACTCAGTCATCCCATAATGATTGTTGAAACTTTGAATCCTAGGCCCTTTTATTCTTATCTAGCACTCTTTTTAAAATCTTTATAAGGATTTTATTATTAGATTCAGCTTGACCATTTCCCTATGGGTGATATTGGGAAGAATAGGAAATTTGAATTCCATGCTACTGGCAAAAGTCACTAAACTCTGCAGATCTGAAACACATAGCATTATCTACCACAATAGTTTCAGGATATCCAAACCTAGTGAGAATATTTTGTAACATAAAATTAGTAACAACTTTAATAGTATCCTTTTTGGTGGGAATTGCTTCAACCCACTTAGTAAAGTAATCAATTGCTACCAAGATCCATGAATGACCTCTAGTAGATTTTTTATGAATCTCTCCAATAAAGTCCATTCCCCATTTTTGAAAAGGTGCTTCAACCATGACAGGCCTCAAAAGGTAAGTTCCCACTAAACTTAAGATTACCTGCAAATCTTTGACAAGCATCACACTTTTTGACATAACTATGGGCATCCTTAAAAATAGTAGGCCACCAAAAACTAGACCTCATATTCTTATGTGTGGTAGTCTTAGCCATATAATGACCTCCACATGCACCATTATGAATTTGTTCCAACAAGTTCTAGGATTTATCATAGTCAACACACTTAACCAATACTCCTTCACTGCTCGTCCACCATAACTATCCTTGAATGAATGCATACTTAAGGGCATGCAACTTAATTGTTCTTTTTCTATTTTCATCCATTTCAGGAGGCAATATCATTCTCTGTAACTATCCAATAATATCCTTATACTATTCACAAAACTCCATATCACAAATATAAGGCCTTTGTTCTTCTTCTAATATATTTACTTGATTTGCATCTAAATTGCTCTGAGCCATTAATTTTTCAAGTCCTAGGACTTTGACCAATTTTGTGATTTGGATATCAATATTGAACTCTTGGATTTTATTTATCTATCTGTACTTCCTTCCTACAACTTCTTTCTAAACTAAAATGTCTTTCACAGCAGCACTTGGCACATAAGCAACAATAGTTGCTCCTACCAAATAGCATCTAAAAGCTTTGACAACTTTAACCAGAGGATATGCTTGTTTTTCCATGATATCATACTTTAATTCTGTTGCTTGTAAAGACTTATTGAAAAAAGATATAGGTTGTTCAAAGCCCTCTGAATTCTTCTGCAGTAATACTGCAGCAACAGTATTATATGAAGAAAAGGAGAAAAATTGAAGTGGCTTACTATAATCAAGGGTTTTCAAAATAGGAGCATCTTTAATAGCTTGTTTAATATTTGAGGACGCTTTAGATGCTTCTTCACTCCATTCCACCTTGGCTCCTTTCTTCATCATCTTTGAAATAGGGAGACTAACTTCTGCAAAATTTATAACAAATCTCCTTAGAAAATTTACTTGTCCAAAGAAAGATTGAATGCCCTTGACATTCCTTGGTTGAGGGACTTTGTCTATAAAAGAAACCCTTTAAGGATCAATTCTTACTCCATCTTTGGATACAATATGTCTTAGGAGATTTCCCTCTGTAACTACAAAAGCACATTTCTTTGGATTGAAAGACACTCCATATTACAAAGCTCTAAAAAAAATATTTTCAAGATGATCACAGTGTTGATCTTCTTTTGCTGAATAAGCTGTCAAATCATCTTGATAAACAACTAAAAACTTATTTACAAAATCTTTAAATGTCACATCCATGGCCCTCTGAAAAGTTACCACAACATTTATTAAGCCAAAAGGCATTCTCATAGACATAAGTACCCCATGGTGTGGTGAATGCAGTCTTGAATTGTTTAGACTCCTTAACCATGACTTGGTTATATCCTGAAAACCCATCCATCATAGACATTAATTCAGACCCAGTAACTTTTTGTAACATGGCTTCCATATTTGGCAAACCATAATTATCCTTCAATGAATTGACATTTAGATTTCTAAAATCTACACAAAGTCTGATATCACCATTTTTCTTTCTCATTGGTACCAAATTGGATACCCAAGTAGAATGTCTGATGGTTTTATTAATCCCTGTATCTTTCATATTTTTTAATTCTTCCTTCATCTTGGGTGCTAGGGTAGGATTGATAGGTCTCAATTTTTTTCATGTCTTGGTTTCTTCATTGTACACAATGATATAATCATTTGACTTGTTTACAATTTTAACTTTTGGCTTACTTACATTCTCAGCAAATTTTTCCTTCTTTTGTGTTTTCTTGGCGTCTGATTTGTTTTCGATTAAAATGCCAGCTGGTTTGCTACCTGCATCACCAACTACTCTACTCTTGAAGTTATAATTACTTCTTTCTTTAGTAACCAGATTAGCAGTAATTCTTGGTCTTTCCTCATCAGAAGGTCTTCTCACTATTGTAGACTCCTCACTATTTTGAGCATAACATAAATTATATTATCAACTTTTTCTTCTTCACTATCAAAAAAAACTTGTTGATGATATACTTCTACTCTACCTTGTGAACCATACATATCATGGTTCTCAATTTCATTATCAGAATCTAGACTAGGACATGAATGAGAATCAGTCATAGCACAAGCATTATAATCACACAACTCACCTTTGTCATTTCCTTGTTCCTCATTTGCATATACACTTAGAGAAACATTACAATAATAGGGATTGTGGGGAGATCGACAATCCTCACACCAATAATCATCATTGCACATATTGAAAGAATTTTTATACAAAGGATCAGGTATCCTATTATCAAGCCATTCCTTCCTTTATGAGACAATAGGTTTCCCATATTTGTATTGGGTACCATATGGATGATTTTGCATCCTATTTTGGAGATTATAACTGTTATGGGATGACCTACTATTATGTGGAGCTTTATAGTCTTTATATTCTAGATCCTTTTGATTGCTTCTACTAAACCTCTCATCATCCCTTTTACCCATTTTCCTTGATAATATCCTATTCATTTCTATATTAAAAATTGTCTTATAGGCTTCACTAAGGCTTCTATGATTCTTATCTTTGAGATGAAATCCCATTTTTTGATCAAAATAATTTAAATAAGTAACAAGACATACCTTTTCAAAAAGCCTTATTTTATGAAAAAGTCTATGCATAGCTCTTTGGAATCTTGTATTGAATTCAGTAGCTTACTCATTTAAATTTTTCTTTATATTGGTAAATTCATTCAACAAGAATCCCTCATTTGTCTTATCACCATATTAATCCTTAAACAAATCTATCAGTTCATCCATAGACCCCATCGAACCATGAGATAATCCTCTAAACTATTCCCTAGCATCTTCAACTAGAGACTGAACAAAAATTTTCATCAAGACATCTTCATGATTGATGTTAAGGTCATCCATGATATCAAATTTTTTTCTTAAATGTACCTCACAAGTAATAACATTATTTCCTGAAAATTTTGGAAGTCTATCTCCAATCTCATTTGGGACTGCATTGGGATAACTAGGAATACCAATGAAAGGAAATTGCTTGCACCTTTTTGCATGAAGTGGTCTCCTTTGGAATCTATCATCATCTTGGAAGGTAGAAGCTTTGGAATTTGATGTTGTAGCATTTTCAACACCAGCATGAGAAATTCCGGAAGAGTGTATGAGGAAATCAATCTTTTTCTTCATCTCTAAAGTAGCAACATATTCTTCTGCTTTCTCCAGCATTTTGGCCATGGTTTCCTTTTCCCTTTGGATTTCTCAAGGTTAATGTCCAACTTAGACATTTGATTTATTGGAAATTTGTGAATTTTGGGTTCATTTATTTCAATACTTGTCATCTTCTTCTTTCCTTTATCTTTAGAACCTTGATCATCAATATTTTGGTGAGTAACAAGCTTCTCTTGATCATTCTTAGATCTTTCAGCATAATCTGTTGCTTTTTGTTTTTTCTTATTGACCTTCTCTTTCTTCCTTTGTTCTATGATGGCCAATTGTATTTTTATAAGTTCCTCCTCTTCATCAATCTCTTCAGAGGAAACTTTAGAATCTGAGATAGTGGTATCAGACTCCTCCTCCTCTCTTTCACTAGGAGAACTCTTATCTCCATATGTATCCAATCCCAAGTCTAGAGACTCTTCATATTCTAATGTATTTCCTTCATGACTGTATTGGATTGAATCTTCTCTTTTATTGTTATTCTCTTGTCTTCTTGGGGATGGACCATCTTTGTTCTTCTTTCCTCTCCTAGGCTGACCAACCCTAGAAGTGGTTGAAAGTCCACCTTCCAACTTAACTTCAGAATGCTCTCTTACTCTAGATCTAGTATTCATATTGAGGAAATGTGTATAAAATAATAAATATTACTTAGCACTGATTGCAAAGATTTCTTCGAGTCGCCACCCAAAACAAGTTGGGAAAATACAACACAACCTAATATGAATACTGCAATATGGATAAACAAGACTAACTCTATTCTTTTAAAAGTCAACTCCCCAGCAGAGTCACCTTTTTTTTGGTGTTTAAAACTGTTAGGTTGTAAATGCAACCAATATACCCTAAGACTAATATTATGAATAGTTAATTCCAAGTATGAGGTTTTGCAAGGTAACTGGACCAACTATAGGACAAGACTGTCCTCTACACTTCTAGATCTGCAAAACCAAGGTGGGTGCACCTAATCTACATTTATATTTAACTCTTTTCCACTCCTTAGAACTTATAGATTTTAACAAAAAATAAATGGAAATAAAGTATGAAATGATAACCACTCATTCAGTGACTATTCTCTACCATGCACGACTACAACCAACAACCATAAAACTTTAAAAGGACTGAAAACTATTTTGATGTTTTGATAGGGCAGAGTATAGATAAACCTATTCAGATGTGTATCAAAGTAGAAGATACTCATTACTAATCAGTGCTTTATTCATTGGGCAATGATTCTAGTTTAGATATAGGACAAAGAAACTGACTATTGTCAAGGACTCAAAATCATAAATACAGATAACTCCAGATCAAACACTTCTTAATAATCCTTATATAGACAAACCCAAAGAGTCTATATCTTATCCAAAGAAAAATTTAATTTGATCCTTGATTAAAACTATGGACTAAAACATATACATAAACAAATTCTATGCAGTGAACCAGAAGATTCAAAACTCAAGAGGCAAGCAAAAATGAGAGACTTGAATCAGAAGTACTATATTAAGTACAAAGAGTCCAATTTTAATTCCAAAATGTTTCAAAACATACACCACTTCAATAAATGCAAAATACTTGCAACTTTCTATTCTATAATAATACTCTCTAAATATACATCTGTTATACTCACTAGAAAATAGTAAAAGGTTTTATGCCTTATGTTACTTGCCTAAATTTCCAGCTTCTACTAAATGATCTTGGAAGTCCTTTTATAAGCCAAGGACTGCAAAAAGCTTCAAATCATTTAGGGTTAGGGAAAAAACCTAATCTAATATTTGATAGAAATAAATAATGTATTTCAATAATAAAAAATTATGTCATCAACAAGTTGGGCTCAATCTTAAATTCTTCCCACGTAATCTGATTTGATTCTGCCACCATCCAACCTTGGAGAACAAACCCCACAGAAGGAATAAGAATGGAATGTATTGTTTGAATTTAATACCCTGATAAATTCTTGGCTCTTCAGATCTAAAAATTATCAAAAAGCTCAGTCGTTCAAGAATAAAATATGATCTCGGCCTCTACCATTCTGGAAAAGACTAGTGATTAATGGGAAAGGGCATAGATAGGAAGAAAACTTGATTAATAAACTATCCAGGGCCTAAAACTAACATTCTCTATTCAAGTGCATTCAAGGTTGCCAAACATTCATTCTCTTAGCATCCAACAGGTGTACAAGAAAAACCACAAAGATCAAATTCTATTAATTAATGCTCTGTAATAAGACATGATCCACCACTTAAAAACCCTAAGACATAGATTTAAATATTTGAAAAGTGGTTAAACAGTCACAGGTAGTGTGGGATTTAGTATCAATGATCAACATCAAGACTTTTCTCCCTTTTAAAACTCAGTCGTAGATCTCTTTTTAGGCTACCCAGGCCATCAAATGACCTCCTTGGATAGGTGGCAGCTTGGCACAATGCCTTGATCATTAGATATCAAGGACTTTATCTTTAAGGCTTCACGCCAACCACACGATCAAACTAAACTTGTCTGATCTTTACTTTATCACTGACATTGACCCTTTACCTACCTTTAACTAGCCTTGAACTCTGGTCAGATGATTTCTTATTATCTCCAAGTCTCCAAATGATTTTACTAACTCTATTCAAATCCAGAGATCATGCGCAAGCCATAGATTCTAATTTCATTGAACAGATAGGATCTCACTTCAGAAAACTCAACTTGACTTTGATCTTTAACCAAGTTCATCTGGAGATTCAGTGACTAAAGAAATCTCCAAGTCGCTAAATACTTTTCAAGACTTATGGTTTATTCTGAGACTTAGTGCAAACGCTTGATTTTGATCTTGATTTACAACTTAGATCCTTCCTTGGAAAACATGAATTTTCCTTATCCTAACCACGCTTGAACTTGGGTCCATTCAGGGAGCATGCAACAACTAAGTCTCTAGTGTTGAAGACAATTACTCAATCATCTATTGTCATTGATGTTACACATGTATTTACACTTATGTAATGATGTTACACAAATGTCTACATTCAGACTGAGCACGGTTGGTGAATGGAAGGAGTTTTTTAGTGTTGACCAAGATTAGTCAGGTATTGAAGATGTTCAGTGTTGACCGATTCACTCTGGTATTTCAATCATGGTTGGGCATTAAAGAAACTCAGTGTTAACCGAGTTGATTATTCAGTGTTAGCCGACTAACAGTGGTTTACATTATATAATTAATTGGTTATATGAGGCTGACTAAATTGTGATTTATTACTTATTTAGAAGTATATTCAAGATGAGTTGATAGGGCTTATCATATATATGAAAGGTCAAGTTTGGATTGAATGGAAGAGTAAGTGAATGAAAAGTTTAAGAGAAGTAGAAGTGTAGAATTCTGTGATATGAAGAGTGAAGGGGAAATCAGATGGGATTCTGATTGAGTACAGAACACTCAGAGCTGCAATAGAATATTTGATCTGCAAGGATCCAGTTATAATCAGAATAGAGATCTGAATTAGAAAAGATAGTTGCTTACTCATACAGGTCAATTCATTGTTACTTTCTAACAATTTTAGCAGTGATCTCAAATCTCTTAACAGAGTAGACTTAACAGTCTTTTTGTAAATCCTCTCACAAGGTAGCATTTCTATGTTGAAGTGTTGAAGACCTCTAACAAGGCCACTCCTCATAGAGTGATTTAAATCCTCTAATAGGGTCACACCTAACAGTGTATTTTGTAACCTTTAATAGGGTTGGCTCCTAATAGGGCTCACTTCAGAAGAGTGAAAAATAGTAACTAGTTACATTGGTGGTTTTTCCCATATTGGGTTTCCACGTTAAATCTTTGTGTCACCTATGTATATGTTATTTGTTTTATTTATGTTTCTGCACTTAATCACTAAAGTATAATTGCATTGGATATCATAAAGATTTATTTAACACCCAATTCACAGAAGAATATCTTAATTAACTGAGAAATGTGTTATATTGTTTAAGACATCGAAGGGATAGGGGATTTGTTTTGGAGTAACTGAGTCACCCCTCCCCTCTCAGTTACTTATCTCATTTCCAACAATTGGTATCAGAGCTTCAAGTTCTTTCAGAGAAGGTTTCAAGGCCTAAGCTAAAGATCAAAGATGTCTTACAGAAGGGAGATCCCAAAGATAAACAAAGACAACTTCCTTGCTTGGCAAAAGCTGATGAAACTACATCTATCTAATTTTAGAGATGACGGTTTGCAATTTTTGGACAACAAATATGTGGAACCAACAATAACTATGACTGTGGAACAGATGATGGAATGGAAGCTTCATAACATAATGATGATTGATATAGCTTCTTCACTCAGCTACTCAGAATTTGATGAAGTCAAGGACTGTATGCACCCTAAAATGGTCGCCTAAACTTTGGGCCCCATTTTATTATTTTATCATTTTATCAATTTCCTCAATCAATGCTTTGGAACATTTTCAATTCAAATCAATTTCCTTGATCAAATTGTAATTTATTCAATTATTCAATTATTTCAATATTTCCTAAGGTTTGATCATTTTTATCTAATTAAAAGATTTAATTTTCCTTTTAATTAAATAAAATTTATCTTATTTAATTAAAAGATTTAATCTCCCTTTTAATTGAATAGAATTTATCTTATTTAATTAAAGTAAATTTCTCCCTTTTAATTAAATAAAATTCCTCTTATTTAATTAAATTCAATTCCTCCCATTTAATTAAATAAAATTCTTGTAATTTATTTAATTGAAATAAAACCTCTCTTTTAATTAAATAAATAAAAATCCCCACTTAAAGCACTTTATTTGATGAAAAAGACAATAAATTAAATTAAAATTAAATTAAAATCCCTTTTTCATCACATCTTTCTAAGTGGTGGGTTTTTGCCTCTTAATCATAGCCTTTTATTTTTGCGTCTTAATCTCAGTCGTTCACTTTTCTTTATAAGGAAATCTCTCCTTCTCATTTTCATATATTAGGTTTTCATAGTATTGTTATGCTGCAAGTTTGGAGAGAAATTTTGGAGGAGGATTTGAGCATTTGAGCTTGGATATTGCAACTTCACTATCTTCTTGTCTTCTTCTTCTTGCTTTCATGGCTCCTCATATAGATTAGATTCATGTTTATTTTCATAGATTAATCTTGCATTTGTATTTCCTTTCATAGATTTAGTCATGCATTGTTATCATTTAGATGAATTTATTTTATGCATTGTTATCATATAGAGTAGATCTCATTTTTCATGCATTTGAATCTCTCATTTCATGGTGTACTTGCATGGGAACTAACTAGGTCAATCTGAGGGCCTCCATTTCACACCTTTGCACTCCATGACTAGAGAGCTATGGATCGATACTTGAGGCCTCATTCTTGAGCAACCTTGGATGGAATGATTCATAGAAGTGTGTTAAAATTTTAGCACACAAGGACTACCGTACAACCTATGATATGTGGAGGAAATTATAGGACATTCATGGAGGAGATGCAAATGTAAAGAGAGCCAAAGCATAAAGTCTCAGAGGATAATTTGACCAAATGAAAATGAAAGAAGGAGAAGACATTACAAGATACAGTGAAAGAATCAAGAAGATTGTGAGTGCCATCAGAGTTGCAGGAGGAATAATTGAAGATACAACAGTGGTCAACAAGGTATTAAGAACTTTACTTCCTATCTATGCTATTAGAGTTTCAGCTATTCAAGAGATGAGGTGCAATAAGGATATAACTCTGGATACATTAGT
>MU223795.1:944831-956110 GCA_018584345.1 Thuja plicata
ATAAGAATGCCAGTTGAATTTCATTGCCAGATCATCTGTATTGGCGAAGTTATTAAGGATTTACTGTTGAGATTTTAGGGTGCAAAATCTTTGAGCTCAATTTTTAGGACCTTAGAGGCTTCGGATCAAGGTCAAACCCCTGGCTGACTTGTGCTTCGCTAGTTAGGCACTGTAGATCACGATCTCCCCTTTCCGGAAAGTGGTTATAATAGCCAATCGAAGCTACGGTTCAAAAGTTATGGCTTCCGGAAGTTCGGCTACCTAATCTCATGTTTTGTAAATATTTAAAGCTGACCCTTTTGTAATAAAAGTGAAAAATAATTAAATGCTAAGGGTAGTCGGCCTTAATGGCTAGATTTCTAGAACCTTCTCGGGTGGTGGAAATTGCCTATATAAAGAAGGCCCGTAGTGTTGTCTAGGGCAGTTCTAGGTAGATCTGGGTAATAATTCAAGGCTTTGTCCTACAGAATATTGTAAAGGGAATGCCCATGTGGCTTTGCATATTGTAATTCTGGAAGTTTGTAATTCCACATTTGTGGAGATAATAAGAAGCCCATTTTCTATTCTTGCAAATTGTTGTTGCTTCTCTATTTCTGTTATGTATTTGTGGCATTAAGGGGACCACCCTTCATCAAAATGTTAGAGAGGATCTATTGCAACAACTAAAAGGATCCATGGGTGATGCAACCCAAATTAAAATAATACTCCCAACGCATCCCCGATTTAAAGTAGGAGAGGGTTTATATGACATGGGTAGGTGGGCCAAAGATGTTAAAACCAGTCTGAACGGTCTAACTCTTTTTAGAACTGCCTACAGCTAAAGGAACACCCCTACCCCATATTGTAACATATGGGACTTAGGTGTGGGAAAGTTTATAGTACCTGAGGTGTTCATGGATACAGATTTGTTCACCCTGATAGCCAATACTTATGACAAAGTATCCATGGTTGTTAGGGATACACAGGGAAATGTGTTGTTGACTGTCACAGCCGATGAAATTAGAAGAATTTTCAAGTTGAGTGATAATTTAGTACAGATGGATGATATTGACTTCGATTATTTTAAGGAAGTATACCAAACACAGAGGGAATACTACATAAATGAGGCCTTGAAAGGATACTTCAACAGGATAGGGGATTTGATTGTAGTAGGGCCTAACACACTAGAACCATTTAAGTTAGATTATTTCAATGGCAAGGCCAAGAAAATGTATAGTGCCCAGTGCCAGGTTCTAGGAGAAGATGAAAAGACAACAATGCCTGTCCATATAATGCTCATGGTAGTTCAAATTCTTCATCCCCACCTGTCAGTAGTTTTTGACTATGCTTCTTACATTTCCCAACAAATGCATGAAGGTCTAGTAGGTATGTAAGACATCAACATACTCAAACCAATGGGGTGGTATTCCCTTATGATGAAAATGTTTTTTTTCAATAGTGCTGACTTCTTTGAGGAGGAGATGGACCTAACTAAGTTTGAAGATGATGAGGACTTGCTTGTTCAAATGTGGAGTGCTGATCTATCATGGGATAGAAAAGAAGCCAGTTATGTATACTTTGATAGAGTTTTTGTTGCTAGGCTTAAGTCATTATTATCCAGACAAAATGCAAGGATCCATACTGATATGATGAAATTACTGAGACCTATGGAGTTTGCCCCAGAGTTAAAAATTTCCCACAATTGGGGAGATTTGATTTTATACCCCATTTCTATAGTAATAAGGGTTTATGGATTCAGGGGAACCCCCAATGTGCTGCCCTATAGAGTCCCATTGAAGATTGGAATTACAAAAATTATGAGACAATTGGGTGGACTACAAGAGGAAGCCCTAACAGGAAAAATGAAGGGAGGCATTTTCCCTACCCTAACAAGAGCCCATAATTTCATCATCGTAAAGCCTAGGTGGACACAGTTTGACAGATATTTTTAGCCCTATCATCTAACAAAGTCTGTATCCAGGTGTGCAGATAATGAGGATTTAATAATGGGCATGTTCAGAAAGAGAACCAAGTGCTTGACATTAGAGCACTATTTTAATTTCCCCGAGGATATTGCTAGAAAGTTTTTTGATCTCTGTGACTAGGAGGTCAGGAAAAAGAAATGGCTAGTGTACAAGAAATCTTTGGACCTTGTCCATAATTTTGATAAGTCCTATGATCCTTTGAAGTATTTTTTCCTTGGTCCAAGAAGATTGAGTCCCTAATGACATTATTTGAGGGTATCATGCAGACCCTCAGTGAGAAGAAACAAAGAATAATGGAAGCTGGGCCAGAAAAGGCTCAAGCCATCTTAAGAAAACTTTCGCAAGGAAGGGTAGTCCACCAAGGAATTTTGTAGTATACAAAAGAAGGGGGTATAGCACCATTATGCCCAAAATTGACAAGACTTCTAATCAGAAAGGCAAAATACCGGCAGATGATAGTTCCCAAAAGATGCCCTCTCCCAAGAAACAAAAGGTGGACGAAAAAGAGCAAGAGAGTGCATTATATTCTCCTTCCCAGTCCCCTGTACATATGGATGACCAAGACATTGTTGAGAAATTGGTTCAAATGGGAAACATAGGGAAAGTCTTTGTCACTACACAAGAGCTACAATAAGGAGTGTCGGAGGAACCTAGGCATACAACTGCTGATCTCACATTAGCAGAGTTCATAGGTAAAGAGCTAGATCTTGTAACCAAAGAGGCTAGTGAGGAGTTCTTATCAGATGACAATTTTGTCAAGGCTAGGGCCTTTATTTAATTTCTATGGAGAACTCACATTGATGAGTTCAAAGATATGTGTCAAAGCTTGCAAGAATCCCAACCAAATCATCCCAAGGCTGATATTGAAAAGGAGGTCAAACAAGAGTTAATGACCAAATTTGACAAAATCACTCCTGAAGAGGGTAGGGAGTTGGTAAAGAAGAAGGGAGTCCTTATCCTACCCCAGTGGGATTTGGCTGAGGAAATGGTTTTTGATGTTGTCAGGAAAGAAGAAAAACCACTGAGCACTATTGGGGCATCAATTGGTGCCCAGTTTAGTGAAGATCATGCAACTTTGGCAATATGGTCCTTGAAAAAGAAGGACAAAAGAATAATAAAATAAGATGATAAAAATGAGGATACAAGAAGCCTCATTGTTAAAAGAGTTTCTGATGCCTCAGGTATTGAGGCAGCTAACCTCATTCTTCAAACTGCTAATTTGAGTTTGAAGGTAGCAGAAAAGGAGAAAGATGCATATAATAGATTGAACCAAAAATATGAATTTGTATTAAAAGAATACAATAATGAAAGGGTTAAGTCCCTACAAAAGGATGACAGAATAGCATTTCTGGAGGGGAGGCAAATAGGACAAATAATGAATCAGAAGAGGATTGCACAAGGACCCCACTAGCCTTCCTCATAAAGTCCCATCATCACCTACCCTCCTTCCCCTGCACCATCTACTTCCACCACCCTAGAGGAGCTAGAACAAGAAAGGGCAATGCTGAAAGCTGCAAGAACATAATTAGAAAGGCAAAAGAAAGAATGGGTAGAGAAGTTTGTGACCTTCAGAGAGGTAGAAGCATGGGTAAAGTAGAGGTATGCAGGTAAAATACACAGTTCTCTTATGCATTGTACTCATGAAGTAGTACCCACTGCAATTTATGCTCAAGGTAAGAAGATTGTCAACATTATGAACGAATACCATGAAAACAAAGACAATCTAGATCAGTAGGTGAGAAAGTGGAGAGGTAAAATAAAGGAATTAAAATTTTTTCACACCTCTTGCAAGAAAAGTAATGATGTTGACATAGTCCTGACTAGCACCCATAAGTGTGTCAAGTTACTTTTGGATATGAATATCAGAAGAGACATGGTCATGAGGAAGGTGCTAACTTTGAAAAAGGAGTACTCACAGGATAAGTATGAAATGTTCCCAAACCTCTTTAGGAAGAATGGAAACATCAAAGATGAGGGGTTGTGGTACTGGAAAATGAATGAAGCATTAGCAGTCAGAACCAATAGTATACTAACTTTGGAGAGTACCCTACTTTTTTCTCAAATAATTGAGATAGTGAGTAAGGCCAGGTCATTCTTTGCATTCTGGTCAGATGAGATAGAGAAATCACATGTCACATGGAAGGAGATCAACAGAAGAAAAGATGAATTTCTAGGCTTCATTTGGCCAAGTGATGAAGTGTATACTTCCTGGAAGGACAGGTACACAATAACTGATCCAGGTGAAAGAGAAGATATGCAAGTGGATGAGGAAGTACAACAGAGCAGTTGATGTAGTTGAGAATGGATATCATACATCATAAACATTAGAGGTAGTGGTTTCCACATGGCTATCCCCCAACAAATATAGGGAAAAAGCAATCACCATGTGGCCATAGGACAAAGAATCTATTGGAATATCTTGTAACAAAAGTGGCTTTTTCTGTCCACTTGCTATTTTGTCCTGTTATTCTCCAAGTTTTGTCCTCTAGCCTAGTCATCTAAAGCTTTTTGCATCCTTGATATTTAAGGATTCCAAGATGACCAGTGCTGGCTATATATAGCATTTTGTAACATATTGTAAAGGATGGTAAAAAAAACAACTGCGAAGCAGACTTCTAAAGTGTGTCTGAGATTTGGTTTTGAATCAATTTGAATGTATTGATATCAGGCTTATATTAATAAAAATACAATGGAATCTCCATTTTGATACCAATGATGTCTTTTTGCATTTACTATATGCTCTTGTATGTTTAATTTGTAAGGCATCTTAAATGTACTGGTTATAAGGTAGCAATGTCATTATTTGTGAGTTTCTTTCAAGGAGGGTTTAAATCTTGCAGATAATTACAGAGGGTTAGGGTTTATGCAGGAATTTGATACAAGGGTGTGACGGTGAGAAGATAGTTTGTAAGGAATTCTATCTGAGGTTTTATTTGTATTTCAATTAATTTTCCCTAGTGTATTTATGTTTCATTTTGACTCTATGGCCCATGATTAGGCACTGGTCAAATTCTGATAAGTGGTTGTTATCATCAATCAAATATCAATCAATCTTTATATTTCTATTACCAGAAATACATGTCTAGATAATTGTATTCAGTACAATTCATCTCAGTGATTCCTTGAAGAGAGAATAAATAGGTTAACCTTCCTAAGCCAAGTGGCTGAAAAAAGAAGAAGGATAATGAATCGTTAATCCACTGTCAGACTTGCTAAAAGATAATAGTCTGTTGAAGGTGCACCCGCTTGGGTATGTGGAGCCCAAAGTGTAGAAGGACTTTCATCCTTGTTAATTAGCCTTTTCCTTGTGAGAATCTAAATTGGGAACTAAAGAGTCTAGCATTCATTGCTATATAATGATTCTGGAAGAAAAAGAGCTAACAGTATGATTGAGTTAAGTATAGTTTTGGAGATATAGTTATGAAATCAACTAAGTATAGAAACAAAAGTACAGAGTATAACAACATTGTTTTGGACATCGAAGAATGTGTATGATGTTTGATGACTAGCGAGATTAGAGGAAGATACTATGGGATATGTATGACCTTTAGTTAAGATTGATTGTTTTTTGGTGATGATTACAAAGAGTTAGAGTGATTTGAAGACATGCGAAGACAACAGAACAGTGTAACAAAGCAGTTGAACAATTGCGACGATCAAGGGAGAATGAGATGGAATCCAAACGTGTTAAGTTGGATTGGTATTGTGAATTACCTATACTTTGGTAATAAAAGTATGCTGACATTACATTTACTTTTTGTATAAGTATTTATTCTATTTTGTATTATAATTGAGAGCTGACAAATGATGTAAGACATATATATGAAGAACATTTTGTAAAGTGAAGAAGTATATATGTATGGATGGATATGTGAAAGAGTTAGAGATGACTGATGGTAGATGCAAGATCAGAGATTGATAGATTTTGTTGAGAGCTATAACTGGAACCATCTAAGCATTGGAGATGCTTGTTTTTGTTCAATACTGAGAACACTTCATAACATAAGTATTGGTTGTAAGAGCTGTAAGCTCAGTGTACCCCTAACAGGGTGTTTTATACCTTTAACAAGGTTTTTATTCCTTTAACAAGGAAATGTACTATGTAATATTCATCTCCTAACAGAGCTAGGTCTTCTAACAGGGACATTATACTTTAGTACATGCTTGTGGGTACCATCCCCACCAAGGTTTTCCCTTGGCCAGGGTTTCCTCGACAAGAAATAATAGTGTAATGAGTTGTGTATTATTTTCTTATGTTCTTTTTTATTTCAGCAATCATATGGTTTATTTGGAATTGGTTTAAGTTTAATTTAAAGTGATGTAATACCGATTCACCCCCTCTCAGTATTACTTAATCCTAACAACATAATATGCATGTGTATACATATATATACATGTATATGCATGTGTATATACATGTCATGTGTATATACATGTGTATATGCCTATGTATATATGTGTGTGTATGCATGTGTATATGCATGTGTATATGCACATGTATATCCATGTGTATGCATGTGTATATACATATATATATACATACATATATATGCATGTGTATATACATATACATACATGTGTATATAAATTTGTATGCATGTGTATATACATGTATATATGTATGTATTTACATGTTTATGAATGTGTATATACATGTATATACATGTGTATGCATGTGTATACATAAATATACATGTATATGCATGTGTATATATATTTATATGCATGTGTACATATACATGTCATGTGTATATACATGTGTATATGCATGTGTATATACACATATATATGCATGTTTATATACATGTATATATGCATGTGTATGCATGTGTATACATATATATACATGTATATGCATGTGTATGCATGTGTATATACATGTATATACATATACATATACATGTATATATGTATATATACATATATACATGTATATGCATGTGTATATATATGTGTATGCATGTATATATTTACATGTATATATGTATGTATATTACATGTATATATGCATGTGTATATACATGTATATGAATGTGTATGTATGTGTATGTACATGTATACACATGTATATGCATGTGTATATATATGTGTATGCATGTGTATATGATTTTACTTTGAAATAATGTAGCAAAATGTGTACTTTCATTTTATTTTAAATTAAATTAGGAAAACATATATACATAGACTTCATTTGAGAGTTAATAAAATATTTCAGGTATACATTTATATAGATCTATTAGACATATTATTACACTTCACTCATGGCAGATGCATCGATTCTCACTGAGGAACTATTTGCATGCACTAATAGAGAAATCACACGGTTGCAAGATTATATAAATAATCTGACTAGCTCTACTGTTTATAAGAGCACATGTCAATCCATACTTACTATCTTGATTCATATTAGAGATGACATACATGGTACCACTCCCTACACCCTAGATGTCATAGAGGCCATACATGAGAGGAAGAGACAAGAGGTTGGCTCTGGTCTTTGTCTTAAGGAGGTACAAGATTTAGTGCCTAAAGTGACCCTAAAAAGGGAAGTTTTACCATCTTATGTGGACTTATAGTATGTTAAGGGATATCAGGTTACCAGGTGTCAGAATCCTTCTATATCAACATTGATATACCCATGGTTTCTAGCTGCTCGTGGTCATTATCCAAATAACAACTCGATTCCATTGTACTTTGCACAAAATTTTTTTGTTGAGGTTTGTTTAGGGAGGGATGTTAATTACACTGATTTTCCAGCACATCTAGGACATGTGCATTATAGACTTGCTGATAGAGATTCTTTTTGTCAAGCTATTTGCTAGAGGCTAGTACACATGGCCATTGTTGGTCAGAGGGCACCTGTTATAGCTCCTTCATTTGGTCCTGTTGCAGATGATTTTATTCATAGCACCCAACTTTGAGGTGTGATTGATAGTGTGGGGAACATTGAAGCAACTGCTACATCCATATCTAGTGATCAGGTTGGTCAGTACTTGATGTCTTGATGATACTCCAGATCGTCAGGTGGAGCATCCTCTAGTGGGAACACACATGACATGTATACTAAAATGGGCATCCCTTCACTTTCTAGCCTAGAGGGACTTACAAGAGAGATGGCATGGGTCACATTGTCTAGTTTGGATGAGGATATGTTGGATGCATATGCATTTATAGTAGCAGAGCATGATATCCCCATATTGAATGTTAGAGCTCATGTGGGTACCGTCAAATACGCTTAGCCACATCCTTCTCACCTAGACCGTGGCCATACTAGCAATTCTTGTGAGGATCCACCTATTGACCACTCTATTGCTGCAGGGGGAGAGGCACATCGTACAAACCCTTCAATCAGTGCAGGGCACCATTTCTATGATGTTGGCCTTGAGTATGTTGACTTTAGTATGGCCACTACAAGTTACCTAGATTTTCTGGCACATGATGATATGACTTCCATACCATCTCATTTCATTAGTCTGTTGCATTCATCATTAGAGAGACGTGTGCAATCTATGCATGTTGTAGATGCAGAGTTGAGCTTGGACCAGACGCAACAAAATCTTGATATCTTGGTTGATAGGATCGAGGCTATGGATTCCGAGTACTATCAGTTGCCACCATCTACATAGGTATAAATTATCATATTATATATTTAATGTTATTATTTAGGTTATTTAAATTTGCAATATTTCATCTAGCATGTAAATTTACATTTTTCTCTACCAGGATATGCCTCTTGATAATCCTATTTTGAGCACTGATCATGTACGTTGTTGGGACTCACTTGATGATGAAATCAATAGTGGACAAGTGAGTTTTTAATTTATTTATGTGTGTACACATAGTACATGTGTTTCCAAACTTTATAACAAGTTTTCTTGTAATATTTTATCGAAATTAAAAAGATGTGTACATTTATATATTATTTTATATCTCTTTCTTTGTAGGGATTTGCACATCCTTCACAACATGATAGTCACTCTGGGCCTGACCTCTTTGTGAGGAGTCATCATGATGATTCCTAGGCACTTTCATATATGATCTAGACATATTACATACATACATATTTTTGTTGTTATATTTCATTTATAGACTCTAGAGTCGATTGACATATGTTTTGTACACTTTGATCTATGTTTGACATGATTGACACATGTTTCATGCTTATAATACTTGATCTCTATGTTTTATGTTTACATACTTCATCTATGATTGATCTTTACATACTTGATCTATGATTGATGTTTCATGTACATGTGTTATATACTTTCACTCTATACATGTGTCTGTATCATTTTTACATATACTTTCAATCTATGATTCATTGATCTTAACATGTATGTATGTGTTCTATGTGTATGTGATCTAGTGATTGATGTTTGAGACATTTTGTTATACTTTAACAAGTGACCTAGACATTTTATGATTAAATGTACTTGACCTATGATTTGATGATGTAGTTCATGCTTATACATGTTTGATTTATGTGTTTAATATATACACACACACAAAAAAAAAAAGTAAAAAAAAATGTGTGTGTGTGTACATACATGTTTGATCAATCCAAGTTAATTCTTTGTAATGTACATGTTTGATCAATTTCCAAGTTAATTCTTTGTACATGTTTAATTTATATGTTTGTACATGTTTTCAATCAATCCAAGTTAATTTTTTCAGTTTATTGTATGAATGATCCTAATTTTAAGTATTTATGGAAAATAAAATTAATGAACAATTCTAGATAAAATTAAATTATCCTAGAATTGAGTAATTGCAATATACATTATCTACACATTCATTTTCCAACTAAATAAGTACCCACATGACCTAGAATTAATCAGCTAGATAAAACTAAAGTATTGCAACTGGAGCAGGAGCACCTAGGCAATCCTCAAAGCCCTCAAGTTTTGGCTTGTATCTAACCTTAGCCAAGTTAGAGTGTGTGTTTAAATTGGACCTTAGGAGGTCATGCAAGATGTGTTACTAGGTGGATAGATAGTTAATATTTAATCCAACCTAGTATAGTTAGGTTTCTTTATTGCAATTTAGGTCTAAATGGGAAATATGGTCTAAATGTGTCCTAGACCTTAAAATAGTAGGAAAGATGATTTTATAGGAATTTATGAGGTTGGTTCATCGAGATAAAGGGGTTAGAGGCCCTAAAAGATAGGGAGGAGGCATAAATGCAAAGATGCCAAAAGTTGCTCAAAAGTTGTCATGACAACATTTTGCAATTTTTGCAAACCTTGCATGTAACTAGACCACTTTGGATTTCCCTCATTGTAGGAGTGGAAAGGTAATGAAACAAGCCTAGAAACAAGGAGGAAGCATCTTTAGGATGTATGTGATACATTTCCTGAGGTATTAGATTTTGTAAGAAAGTTTTTGAATAGTGAAAAGGTTTGCAATTCTGTGTTAGTGACATCTTCGAGCATTTGGAGTTATAGAGTGATTGAATGGATTGAATCTTGAGATATAACTATGGATTCATGTTTTAGGGATTTTTTTAAGACTTTTAAATTTAGGATGTTATTCATTTTGAGTTGGTTTGCTAATTGTAGGAAAATAATCATAAACTAGGTAGTCTGCTAGTGTGATTCAGGGTAACTTTGCTTTCATGGCTCCGCCATGAAATTAAACCATGGAAACCAAAAAAGGTTGAACAAAATGCCTAGGAGAGCCATTGTAAATAGTGTATATAGAGTTAGGAAGTCAGGAGAGAATTTTATCTATTTATAAGGTCATTTCCTAGGCAAGTTAGGACAACCCGGTTAGGAGTATGACAAGGATAAATCCATTTGCCGAGACAAGGGAGTGTAATGGAGAACTGAACCAAGTGTGGTCTCAATGTTATTAGGGTCTCTGTTAGGGATTTTTCTTGCATGAACTGTACTGCTTGAAATGTCTTATTTGAATCTTATTACCTCTTAATCCTGATTAATAGTTCAGAGACAAGAAAAGCCTAATTGCTAAGGACTTAAACAATATCCTTCTTCATTTTTGAGCTCCACAGATGCTCAGGCAGGTTTTACCTTATAAGATGACTATCAAAACAGTACTTAGATGTGGACACTGATTTGTCATGTATTTTCTATTGAACCAACTTAATAAAATACCTTGCAAATGACCAAGCATAATCATATACAAGTTTTAACCATATAAATCATAATCTTAAATATGACAAAAACCACTGATACAAGGATTTCAATCCTTCTTCCTTTTCTTTGTAGGAGGGTTAACCTAATGGATTCTCTCTTCAAGGAATCAATAACATGGACAGTGTCCTGCTGACAGAGGTCCTTTATAAATTATGCTTAT
>MU223795.1:962919-978774 GCA_018584345.1 Thuja plicata
GTGACAGGAAATTGAATTTAAATCTTTTAAAATTTCGGCGCCATCATCAAACGGTTAAGACAGCTGACATGGCACTTTGTGATTCGCCTTCTGTCATACATCTTAGCTACCTTTTTTACACAGTAATCAAAAATCCTTATATCTGATTGGCCACCGGCTTGATTTCCTCTGTCACATCATCCACTTGGCACCGCTTTACGGATTCTGTTATCAGGCGACCTTGCGACTTCATAAAGTCTCTTTGTCGCGAATGTTTCTCCTTAACCATGGTCTGATCATCAGATTTGGCGACAATGGCCTTTCTTTACCTCAGCTTAACCCAAGTCTTCTAGCAATCAGGAGACTGTAACAAAATCTTAGTCGCTCAGAGTTAACTTTAACTCATCATTTATCTCCAGACTACGCGACAAACCTTTTACCTTTTAACATGATTTCTTTGGTCGCTTAGTCGGGAGATCCACTTAACTTGATCTCTTATTGAAAGCACGTGCCCTTTTCTATTTTAGCGACTTCGCGACATACCTTAATCGCTTAGTCGGGGGTACCTTTTACCTGGGGCACTTTTATCATGAGACAACGCGACCACCGTCAGATCCTTTCATCTGTTCATCGAACGGCTGTCTTTTAATCGCTTTACCAATTCACATACCCTTAAAATATCATGAGACTTCACGACTGAGGGTATAATGACTTAAGTCTCCTTATCGCTTGATCCTTTTCTTTCATCAAGCGATCACACGAAAACCAATAGAATTTTGACAGATGTCATCTAGTACTTCATCCACTTTATGCATTCTGGAAGTCTGACTCATTACTTCTGTTCTGGCGACATCCCGACTGAGGGAAATCACATAACATGTAATAGTTAGTCGCATGGTCATGACTGTTATCTCTTAACCATCTTTTAATCACGAGACCACGCGACTGAAGGTTAGCCCTAACTGTTTGACTGTTCTGATCCAGCGATCACGTGACATGAAGAAAGGCGCAAGGTCGGAAGACATTTTGTTGACTTGCCTTTTCTTCATGCGATCACCCGACTGAGGGTGGGTCCCGTTCATTCTTAAAGCTTCATAACATAATATCAAGTGACAACCTGACCAAAGGAAGATCGCTAAGTCTCGAGACACTTAGAGAATATTCTATTTTTTCATGAGACTAAGCGACACAAGGCAAAATCAAAGTCGGGAGATGTTTTGGCATATTCGTTTTGGTTCACGCGATCAAGCGACCTGACTTAAGCTTTCAAATAGCACATGCCTTTAGTGTCTAAAAAAGGTAATGAAGAAAAAGAAAGACATGGCTAAGGGTTTCAAAATACATCATTTATCATTAGGCCTTAGGGTTTTTGCAGGGTTTTGACAAGATTTTGTCAAGGAATAGGCATGAAAACCTGTAAATTTTCAGAGAACAAGGCAAGGAACAGGGCAAAACAGCAAAAACACGAAATACAACCAACAGTCTCATAGGTCCCTAGTGTCGATATCAGTGCACAACCAATCCATCTAGATTGAGTTTTGAGGAGAAATCAGAGAGTTGCTAGTAGAGAGCCAAAATAGGCCTAAAAGCCCTACCTTTTAGGACAGTGATGTAGGAACAGTTTGGGGACCCTAGACCTTAGAAATATTTTAGCTATCCCAAAAGGGTATCTAGATCCCTAATTGGTTTTGGGGGTTGTGAGTAAGTTTTTAGAGTTAAGCTAGAAAAACCCTCTAGATAGGGCTAATAGGATCATTAGGCCTAATATGACAATTTGAAGGCAAATAGTGAACTTGACCAAATTGGGTTTGAAGACTTATGGGATTGGAGTTGAATTGATGCAGAATGAACATTCCAAGACTTTACATGGCCCTTGTATCAAGAGAGAATTTGGTATGAATAATTTGGCATGGGAATTCTTCAAGCTATAGAAATAATTGAGACAAAACTATGAGATAGTTGTCCCTTGGAGTGAAACACAAAATTGAAGACTCCTAAAAAAGAGATAGGAGTGGTCTTCGGTTTGGTACCTAGATACTAGAGAGGTACTAAAGAGATACTGGGATCCTAAGTGGACTAGAAAGAGAAAAATCTAGTCTAGAGCATTTGTGTAAGCACACTATCAAGGTTACTTCTATCAGATTGGTATCAGAGCCTGTTTTGATCAGGCTTGTAGTTAATGTTACAACTAGAGGAATCCATTGGAGAGTCAAAAATGGTGACTAATGCTGAATTAAAAAAGAAGGTAGATGAACAAGAGGAGGAGAATAGATTACTCTAAGAAATCTTTCTCAATTGGAGCAAAAAGTGGATGAAGTTTATGTGAAGGCAGATGAAGTAAAGGATAGAATGGAAGGGAAAGGCAAAGAGATTTCCCTTGAAGATGAAGTCCCTAAAGCTGATCTTGTCCTAAATGAAGAACCATTCCTGAAAGCCCTAAAGGCTAGGAGTGGTAAAGCATTGGAAGGAGTTCCCATTTTTAGTGGAAAAATGGAACCAGAAGTAGTATTTGACTGGATAGAGGGACTAGAGAACCATTTTGAGTGTTATGGAATCATAGAGGCTCAAAAGGTGAATGTTTCTAAGGAAATATTGAGAGGGTCTACTCTCACTTGGTGGAAGTTCCTCCAAGATGAGAGAGAGAAAGAGGGAAGAATCCCATTTCTTCATGGAAAGATATGGTAGCAAGAGTAAGAGATGCTTACATTCCTGAGGATTATGAAACCCAGCTCCACAAGAGAAGACAAGGTCTAAGACAGAAGGACCTAGATGTCAACTCATACACTAAAGAGTTTCAAAGACTTTGTATGAGGTCAGGGGTAGTAGAAGATGAGAAAGAGAAAGTAGCAAGGTATCTTAATGGCCTAAAATGGACCATTCAAGATGAGATGAGTCTTTTGACTCCAGATACAGTTTAGAAATGCCACCAAATTTCTATCAAGGTGGAGGATAAGTTGAAGAAGAAACAATACTCCAATACTTCAAGAGGAAGAGGTAGAGGAAGAGACACCAGAGGAAAAAGAAGTGGTTATGGAGGAAGAAGCTCTGAATCTAAAGGACAATCAGAGACTAAGCTCACTAAAAAACATGAAGGAAACTTCAATAGAGGGAGTTCAAGTAGAGGGAGGGAATCTAACAATAGAGGAAGAAGCAATAGCCAAGGGAGAGGCAACTATTTTTCCAACATGAAGTGTTATCACTGTAATCAATTAGGACATCTAGCCTATAGGTGTCTAGAGAAGGGAAGTACCTCTCAAGGGGGTGACAAAAGAGTGAACTATGTTCATGAAGAGACAAGTGGGAACAAGAATCCTGAAGTGCCATTGAAATCAGAGGAAGGAGAAAATATTATGATGAGAACTTTGATAAAAGAACTAGTAAAGGAAGAAAGCAGTCAGAGGAGAGCACTCTTTAGAGTAAAGTGCAAGATAATGGGAAAGTTGTGTAGAGTCATCATAGACACAGGATCAATTAACAACATAGTTTCAGAAGAGATAGTCAGTAAGATAAAAATGACAAGGATACCCCACACCAATCCTTATAAGGTCACTTGGCAAAACAAAGGACAACATGTCCTAGTTAATGAGAAAGCTTGGGTGGAATTCTCCATTGGGAGATATAAGGATAAAGTTTTGTATGATGTCTTACCTATGGACACATTTCACTTTCTCCTAGGTAGACCATGGAAATTTGACTAGATGGCCATGCATAATGGGGTGAAAAACTCATACACCTTCAAGAAAGATAATGTGACATACAAGATCCAGTCACTATTGGAGGATGTAGAAGTGAAGTCTACTAGTCCTAATGTTCTCGTGGTGGGTGAAAATTAATTCTTAGAGACCCTAGATGAGGTAGAAGGAGTTGGATTTGCACTGATGTTGAAGCCAAAGGAAGTTTCATACAAACTAGACAAGAGGACAAAGATAAAAAAAAAATTCCAAGAGATGCTAATAAAGTATCAAGGGATAGTGAGTGATGGACAAACATCCACCTTACCACCTAAGAGGTCAGTAAGACACCAAATAGACCTAATCCCTGGAGCAACCCTACCCAATAAGGAAGCCTATAAAATGACTCCCCAACAAAATGAAGAGATTTCTAGACAAATCCAAGAACTTTTAGAACAAGGTTTTATAAGAAAGAGCATTAGACCTTGTGTTGTGCCCATAGTCATAGAACCTAAGAAATGGGGAACTTGGAGGTTATGTATAGAATCCAGAGCAATCAATAGGATTACCATTAGGTATAGGTTCCCTATCCCTAGGATAGAAGACCTAATGGACTATCTAGGATGGGCTAGATACTATACAAAGATAGACCTAAAAAGTGGTTTTCACCAGATAAGGGTAAATGAAGGGGATGATTGGAAGACAACCTTCAAAACCACAAAAAGGACTGTATGAATGGCTTGTCAAATTCCCCATCAACATTCATGAGGTTGATGAATGAAGTACTTCAAGAGTACAATGGGAAGTTTATAGTGGTCTACTTAGATGATATACTCATCTATAGTAAGACAAGGGAGGAGCACCTCAAGCACTTGGAATTGGTTTAAAGAAGCTGTAGGAGGAGAAGTTGATGATCAACTTAGAAAAGTCTGAGTTCATCAAGACACAACTGGTGTAACTTGGTTTTGTGCTATCATAGGGTAAGTTAAAAATAGATCCAAGCAAAGTTGAGGCCATCATCAACTGTCCTACTCCAAGAACAAGCACTAAGGTAAGGAGCTTTCATGGTCTTGCACAATACTATAGAAAGTTTATTAAAAAGTTTAGTGAAATATGTGTTCCCATGTTAGATACAATTAAAGGAGGCATGAAGACTAAGTTTGTTTGGAATGAGATAGCTAATAATGGATTTGAGCTACTAAAAATGAAGATTGCAACCCAACCAATTTTAGTGTTGCCAAGTTTTGAAAAATTGTTCACAGTGGAGTATGATGCTAACAATGTGGCAATTGGAGTTGTCTTAAGCTAGGAGGGAAGACCACTGGCTTTCCATTTGGAGAAGTTGAGTGAAGCTAAGAAGAAAAATACTTCTTATGAACTAGAGATGTATGCTCTGGTCTAGTCATTGAGAAAATGGAGGCATTATCTATTGTCAAAGGAGTTCATTGTCTATTCAGATAATCAAGCATTGAGTTTCTTGAACTCACAAAAAAAATTGAGTCATAAGCACATGAACTAGGTTGAATACCTGCATGCATATGCATTCAACATCAAACATAAGAAAGGGTTGCAAAATAAAGTTGCAGATGCTTTGAGCAGAAGAGCCTTGACCATTCAAGAGATTCAATTGTAGAGTATGGGAGTTGACAACTTCAAGGACCTCTATGAGGAAGATGAGGATTTTGTAGACATTTACAAGGTATGTCAAGAGTATAAAAATCACTTTCATAGTCAATACTCTGAATACACTTTGTAGTTTGGTCTATAGTTTAAAGGGGGCCAGTTATGTGTCCCTAGGGGGTCTATTAGAATGAATCTCATACAAGAGAAACACAATGGTGCACTTAGTGGCCATTTTTGGGTTAACAAAACTCAAGACTTAGTCCAAAGATTCTATTTTTGGCCCAAGATGAACTTGGATGTGAAGAAATATGTAGAAGGTTGTGTTATTTTTCTGAAGGCCAAAGGAACATCCATAAATGCAGGCCTATATCAACCTTTTCCCATTCTAACCAAACCTTGGGAATGTCTAAGCATGGACTTTATAGTAGGTTTTCCCAGGACTAGACAAGGAATGGATAGTAGCTATGTGATCGTAGACAGATTTAACAAAATGGCACACTTTGTACCTTGCAAGACAACTAATGATGTCGGTCATATAGCTTATTTATTCTTCAAGGAAGTGTTATAATTCATGATCTACCACTACGTATAGTGTCTGACAAAGACACCAAGTTTATGAGCAACTTTTGGAAGACTCTTTGGCAAAATTTGGGCACTAACTTATCATTTGGATCTACCTACCATCGTTAGTTAGATGGTCAGACAGAGGTAGTAAATAGGAGCCTTTGAAATCTCCTAAGATTATTAACAAAAGAGTATGGTCAGACATGGAACCAACTCATTGCACAAGCAGAATATGATTATAATGATACAATGAATAGGACAACATGTAAAAGTACTTTTGAAATTGTCTATGGCATTCATCCTAGAGGCATTCATGAACTTAGAGAACTCAAGGATGGAACTAAAGGAATTGGATATGATGAGGATTTTGCATGTGCTATGAAAGAGGTTCATGAGATAGTGAGGAAGACACTCATCAAGAATATAGAGAAGATCAAGAATAAAGTGGATGAGAGAAGAAGGAATGTCCAATTCAAGGTTGGAGATCTAGTAATGGTTCACATAAACAAGGAAAGGCTTCAGAAGGGGACACCTCATAAACTTTAGATTGGAAGAATTGGTCCATGTGTCATACTAGCCAAGTATGGAGCCAATGCTTACAAGGTGGAACTTTCAAAGGATTTGGGTTTATTACCAGTGTTTAATGTTTCAAACTTGGTACTATATAAAGGCCCAATCCCTGATGTTGATCAGAGTCTAAATGAAGTAAAATAGGAGGTTGAAGAACTACAGTTGCCATCTACACCAAAAGTAGAGAGCATTCTGGATTCTAAAGTCTACAAGAAGACCAGAAGGAGTATAAAAAAAAATTGGTAAAATGGAAAGGAAAACATGATGTAGATGCAATGTGGATCAAGGAAACTTAGTTTAAGAATTTGGGGGTTGATACCAACTTACTCAATCCAAGGGTGGATTGAAGTCTTTTGTTTAGGGGAGGATGGTGCAGAAGGACCTAGGCAATCCTCAAAGCCCTCAAGTTTTGGCTTGTATTTGACCTTAGCCAAGTAAGAGTGTGTGTTTAAATTGGACCTTAAGAGTTCATGCAAGAAGTGTTACTAGGCGGATAGATAGTTAGTATCTAATCCAACCTAGTATAGTTAGTTTTCTTTATTGCAATTTAGGTCCAGATGGAAAATATGGTCTAAAAGTGTCCTAGACATTAGAATAGTAGGAAAGATGATTTTATAGGAATTTACGAGGTTGGTTCATTAAGATAAATGGGTTAGATTCCCTAAAATATAGGGAGGAGGCATAAATGCAAAGATGCCAAAAGTTGCTCAAAAGTTGTCATGACAACATTTTGCAATTTTTGCAAATTTTGCATGCAACTCAACAACTTTGGATTCCCCCCATTGTAGGATTGGGAAAGTAATGAACCAAGCCTAGAAACAAGGAGGAAGAATCTTTAGGATGTATGTGACACATTTCCCAAGGTATTAGGTTTTGTAAGCATGTTTTTGAATAGTGAAAAGGTCTGCAATTCTGTGTTAGTGACATCTTCGAGAATTTGGAGTTAGGGAGTGATTGAATGGATTTAATATTGAGATCTAACTATGGATTCATGTTTTATGGATTGTTTTAAGACTTTTTTATTTAGGGTGTTAGTCATTTTGAGTTGGTTTTCTAACTATAGGAAAATAATCATAAAATAGGTAGTCTACTGGTGTGATTTAGGGTAACTTTGCTTTCATGGCTCCCCCATGAAATTCAACCATGGAAAACATAAAAGGTTGAATGAAATTATTAGGGGAGCCAATTTTCATAGTGTATATAGAGGTAGGAAGTCAGGAGAGATGTTTATATATTTATAAGGTCATTCACTAGGCGAGTTAGGATAACCCGGTTAGGAGTATGATAGGAATAAATCCATTTGCTGAGACAAGGGAGTGTAATGGAGAACTAAACCAAGTGTGGTCTTGGTTTTATTAGGGTCTCATAGGTCCCTAGTGTTGAGATTAGTTCACAACCAATCCATTTGGATTTATTTTTGAGGAGAAATCAGAGTTTCTAGTAGAGAGCCAAAATAGGCCTAAAAGCTCTACTTTTTAGGACAGTGATGTACGAATAGTTTGGGGACCCTAGACCTTAGAAATATTTTAGGTCTCCCAAAAGGGTATCTGGATACCTAATTATTTTTTGGGGTTGTAAGTAAGTTTTTAGAGTTAAGCCAGAAAACCCTCTAGAGAGGACTAATAGGATCATTAGGCCTAATAGGACAATTTGAAGGCAAATAGTGAGCTCGACCAAATTAGGTTTGAAGACTTATGGGATTGGAGTTGAATGGATGAAAAATGAATATTCCAAGCCTTTAAATTGCCCTTTTAGCAAGAGAGAAGTTGGTATGAAGAATTTGGCATGGGAATTCTTCAAGCTATAGAAAGCATTGAGATAGAAATATGAGATAATTGTCCCTTGGAGTGAAACATAGAATTGAAGACTCCTAAAGAAGAGATATGAGTGGTCTTAGTTTCAGTACCTAGAGACTAGAGGGGTCCTAAAGAGCTATTGGGATCCTAAGTGGACTAGAAAGAGAAAAATCTAGTCTAGAGCATTTGTGTAAGCACACTATCAAGGTTACTTCTATCAGCAACATGCATGATACACATCCTAAAGACATTTTTTAGATATTATAAATTTTAAAAAATTTCTCTATTCACTATGGGCACCAGTTGGAAATAATGGAGCTAAGAAAACCTCCGGTCTCGCCTGTGACAAATTTAGTACAGATCATATTTCATGCGTATTTTAGTCCACATCAAGTGGTTCAGCCCACTCTTGGATAACATTAAATATTCTCTCATGGTCATCAATATTAATTCTCCACTTAAAAACCCCACATCCTATCACTGGATGAAGAGATAGGAAAGTGGAAATTACTATTGAACTTATGGCAAGACATGTTGTCAATTAGTGCCAAAAAACTTAGTTACTTATATGATTACAATGTTGACCGAGCACGCAGCTTGAAGTGTAGCCCGAGAATTTGCAGTGTCAACTGAGAAGATAGTGGAAAATAGTATCACCTGATTCACCAGTGTTACATGAGCTGCATACCAGCTCTGAGTGATCAATGTGACCTGAGCACCCAGTGTCACCCGAGTGCCAGAGTTGCTAGCTCACTATGTTGCTTGAGTGTCAGCATATTTCCCGAGTGTCAGTATATCACCCAAGTGGATTACTGGACCTGAATATGAGTATTGGGAAACCTTATTTCATATTGTTTGATACTAATTAATATGTTAAGTAGCCAACTTATGAAGGTAATTGATTTGGATAAGATATATATGTAAGATACTTTATTTATCCAAATGTAGTAGAAGAGAAGAAATAAGAACACATGTGAATATGAAATAGAAAATTGATTAGAAGGATACAATAGTAAAAGGAACAAAAAAGACTCATCTATCACATTCAGGTGATCAATATTATCTCAAAGGATCTCATTCAGCAAATTAGTGTTGCATAGAAAATCATCCACTGGTTCATCCTAATAGGTGTATCAGCAAAATCCTTTAACCGGGTGGACTTAACAGTCCTTTTCAAATCTCCTAACAGAGTTGCATACTTAATTACATTGTAAAAATCCTTTCACAAGGTGGACCTAATAGTCCTTATTACTCCTAATAGGGCAGGCCATCAAAATTGGTCAATTGTAAGCTTTAACAGGATAAATTTATACTACAGTACTAAATCTTGTGGGTACCATCCCCACCCTAGTTTTACTTTCTATTTGGAATATTTTTGGGTAACCAAATATTGTGTCAAGTTTTGTGGATGTTTATTTCTTTTCTATTCCATGCATGCAATTAGATTAGACAATCTAATAAAGGATAAAAGAGAATAAGTTTTATTGGTTCTTGATCCCCCCCCTCTCAGTCACCTAGCCTCAATATATTTCCAACAATTGGTATCAGAGAAAAGGTTCTCTTATCAGAAGTTTAACAACTTGAGCAAAGATTAGAGGCAATTGAAATATATAGACTAGAGAAATCCATTGAAAATGAAAATCTAGATCTACATGTGGCTATGGATCAAATCAGAAAACTCAAGGAGCAACTCTCTCATTCCCTAAAAATAAGAAAAGATTTAGCAGTGCAAATGAATGATAAAAATTACATAGAAGAAATAATTGAAGATTTATGCAAATAAAGAAGTTTTGAAGAAGCTGATGCAGCAATTGAAGACCTACTGGCAAATAATCTCAATTTACGTGAAGAAGTTAGAAAGTTGAAGAGAGAACAAAAAATCCATTCAGTAAGAACATGTGAAGTCATGGAACAAAAGAATCAAGTAGAAAATGACAGAGAAATGGCACAAGAAGATAAAATATTTCTAAGTACAAGATTAGAGGAAAAATGAAATGAAATCCATCATTTTTCACTCTAGCAAGCAGATATGATAAATCAACTCAATAGTTTGAATCAAGAAGTTATCAATCTAAGGACTAAAAATGAAAGACTGCAGAATAATCTCAATACTGAAAAACAAACCAATGAGAGTATGATAAATTCATAGGTAAGAATGGATTAGTTGATAGAGAAAACTCAATTTAGACATCATGGATAGACTGGATTAGGTTATATTGAACAAGGTGAATCCTCACAGCAAGGAGCTCAAAAGAACAAGAAACCTACATGTAATCATTGTGGTAAGTTAGGGCATACATCAAATAGGTGTTGGAGAAATGGAAAGTCAAAGTTTAATGGTAAATGCTACATGTGCAAAAAACATGGACATAGGGAAAGTGAATGCACTAAGAAACCTAAGTTTGAATGAAAATATTTCAATTGTAATAAAAAAGGTCACAAGTCTTCTGAGTCCAGAAATAAGAATTGGAACTGTGCTGAACAACTAGCTAAAGCAATTTTTGGTTGGGATTACAACACATGGAGAAGATGTTGTCATTGTGGTGAATATGGGCATATTGGTGCAAATTGTGTAAAGACTCACCTCAAAAAAAAGAATCCTACTAAGAGATGTTATGTGTGTAAACAACTCAATCAGCTAAGCAAGAATTGTATGAATAGAGAAAAAGTAGATACTATTTTTGAGAAAGGCAAAGCAAAATTTTTTGAAATCAGAACTCAGATGAGTCAACAGTGGGTAAGGAAGTCTTTTGATAATTTAGACCAAAACAATGAAGGATTGAATGACACCCAAAATAGTGAACTGGGTGGATCCACCATCTCCCAATAGATATGTTATGAGATAACTAGAACTGTGCATACAAGAAATCATACATAAGTTCCAGATATGATAGCAAGTCCAAATTTGCATATTGATGCACTAGGACACATTATGGTTATAAATAAGTTAGGATCTCAATTACAACCAAGTTACTCAGGCTTAACCAAGTTAAGTTGGGTTGTATGGTTTCAAAGATGCAAGGATAGTTTTCGCTGAGCTTCTGAGCAAGCCTGGGAGAACTACCTGAGTTGTCACAACTACTATGTAGAGAGCATTTGATGAAAACCTATGATGAAATTTCTCATAAATGGTGGAGCTGAAGGGTTATTTTTTATATTTTATAAAGTTACTAAGAGATTCTAGCGATTACAGAGAAAATTTGTGTTTGAAAGATTTAGTTGTAGTGAAGTTTTATCAATCCTCTGAACATTATGTAATCTTCATCCAGTAGTAAGGTCAATAAGGGATCTGAGATGTTAGTATGGAATGATTTTTGTGAACCGCCAAAGTTCAAACTTCATCCAACGATTGTAGAAGAGACAGATCCGATGGGAGCCCATTCCCAAATTCCTCCGAAGGTACTGTTGATTAACAACATTTGAGCTTTTTATCATTGCACCATTCAATAACTAGGAACATTGGAGATGAATCAAGCATATGAGAAACTTTGGGTGGATAGAAATTTTAATCCAGAACAAAAAAACCTCGAAGTCAAGGGTTTAACCCACATTTTGCATATGCCACAGAACTTTCAGATAAAATGGATTAGGTTTGTTTTGAGCTCTATTCATGACATGCATCTCTGGTTGGAGAAACTAGTAAAGATCACTAAGAAAATGGTACACCATGTGACAGGGTACCCAATGCTTGACAAATCCAAGGCAACCAAAACCCTACCTTGGGATGACCTAGCCAAAAGACTCTTGCCGAGTGGGACGGAAGAGGCATGAGGTTGAATGGAGTCACAAAGATGGAATTAAAGTTTGTTATTCATGTAATTGTGCACAAAATATATAGTTCTATCCAACCAAATAGTGTACCATGTGAGGTTGTGGACTTGGCATACAAAGTTGTCAAGAAAAATCTTTCATTTGACCTTGCTGAGTTGCAGCTCATCCAACTGAGGAAAAACATGGAGAGCATCCGGGCATCCAAGACCAATCCGTGTAATTTTGGGTCACTCCTGCTATGCATAATATTTTATGTTCAAAATTTTTTCCCTTCAAAAGGCACAATTGTATGGAAAAAGGACAGACCCATAGTTTATCAGATAAATGAATTTATAATAGAATTAGGAGGTAATTTTGAGAGCATCATGGATGCATACTTTTATAATTTCAGACAAAAGATGCAGAATAGATACAGAATTCCAAAACAATTGGTAGAAGACTTTAAAGTTGATATTTTCTTACTAGTTGACTATGACTAAGTATACATTCAAGAAGTCAAGCCTAGGGTTGCATGGGTGAAACCGATTGCATATGAGGTTAACATAGATGAGACCAAAGACATCATTAAAGCTCTTATGAATGAGCCTGTTGATCCCAAAGCACCATATTTTGGTACTTATGAAGAAGCAAAGCACAAAATATCATTGGAAATTGAGATTCCTTAAATATTGAAGAGATGAAGGAAGAGAATTGAGAAGATTGGAAAGAAATATGGCAATTCTTCTCACTCTCCTCCTCCAATAAATGAAAGTAAAGGAGATGACATAAAGATAGAAGATGATGAATCTGAGAAAGAAGAAGAAGAGGTAGAAGCAGAGCCTCCTAAGAAGAAGAGGCTAGTCCCCAAGAAAACACCTAAGGTCTCTACCCCCGCTTTCACTAGATCTAGAAGAAGACTGAGATTGCCTAATGAAGATGGTGATGCAAGAGAATCTTGGGTCCTTGGTAATCCTTCTCAACCAAAAACATGTTTTTTTGTTCTTTAGTTTGTTTGGAGGCTTCTTAGAAAGTACTTTGTTTCTTAGGTCTATCGCTTGGTTATGCTTGTTTCGAGTTGGTCTCTATTGCTTGGGTTTCTGTCACTCGGGCATGCTTGTTTCTATTTCTCAGGTTCTATCACTCAGGCATGCTTGTTCATTTTCTATTGCTTGGGTTTCTCTTCTGATGCTCGATTTTGTCCTTTTTCTGAGGGTGTTCCTTGCCTGAGTCATTTTGTTGGTCGGTCATCCTTTGCCCAAGTTGTTTATTTTCGAGTTGGATATGGTGGCCAACTTCTTTGGTTGATTTTTGTGGCTTAATTAATTTGGGGTCTCTCATTGGGAGCTGTGTGGACCTAAATCTGGGTCTCACTTATGGATTTGAGCACCGACCTCTTTTTTTGACTCCTGTATATATATTTTTCTATGTTCTTAGTATTAGGCAATAGTGCTAGAGGATAGGATTTGATATCATATTATAATAGAAGGTTATCTATTGAGATATTGTAAGGAAGGTCTATGACCTTGCATGTATGAAGATCAAATTATAATTCGTTGAATGTATATGGCCCAAACCGGGAAGGCCTTACAACCCAACATGTAATGAGTTTGATCAATTAATGAAAAGGATCTCTGTTGTTTTTTTTCTCACTATGTTGTTGTTGCTTCTGTATTGTATCTGCAAGTTGGTTTGGTAGTTGGGAGAGCCTTTGGCCCCATTATCAACCCTACTTGTGTTAGATGAAGAAGAAGATACAATCATATTTAAGAAGCCACCACCTACATTTGAGCGAAAGATTGAAGAATTGAAAGGAGGTAGTGGTATGGGATTTCTCAAATGATTGAAGTATGCTACCAGAACCAAAGATGAGAAAAAGATGATTGAGGATGCATTATTAGAGAAAATGGCAAGATGAAAGTATGATCCATCTGAATTAAAAATCCATATGAATGAAGACCTTCTCAAGGCAATCACAATTCACTGGCACAATGAAGTTCAGATTGAAAAGGACATCAGAATGCAAACCTTGAAGCAAGTCATGCCTACTATGAATAGTAAAGAGGAAAAATATTCTACGACTCAATATGAGAGTAATCACACTCCAAGGTCTAGGAATTTTCAAATCTTGAGCAAGAAAATAGAGGATGTTGTGCAAGCCTCAACAAATATATGGAAGATAGTTTTTGAAATCAAGGAAGAAGATAAGGCAAAGAAACAGAGCACAGACCCTCATGTACAGGTCAAAGATGAAGAGTTACTTGAGGTTCAGACCATTGAAGAATCTAATGCTGAATAGATAGTAGTAGAAGTGATGGCATCCCTGCCCCAATCACCTATTCAGAGTGTATTATCTCTGAGAAAATAAAAGACTATAGAATCTACATCAAGTCAAGTAGGAACTGAGAATTAGGCTCTACCTACTACTGGTCCAAGTCAAACTGAGTCACAGAAGGTCACTTTGAATGTTTCTACACTTGATACAGATTATACACTTGGTGCAAAGAATGTCGATGACCTATTCCAACTGAATACCGAGGAGAACACTGAGGATGGAAAGGATAAGGATGATGATGGGAAAGGAAAAGAAATCATTCCTTCACCTCATCTCAAGGTCAAGGGTAAAGAAAAAATCACTGATTAAATTGAACTTGAGGGAGACATTGTGATTCCTAATTGGGATCTTTCTAACCCAAAAACCAAGCACATGGATATACTTGGGGAGCTATGGAAGAAAAGAGCAAAACATTAGAAGCTCCAAGATGAGAAGAAAAGGAATAGAGTACTGGAAGATATCAAAGGTATATTCCTTGATTCTATAGAAATTGAAGTCAATGGTAATGACTCTATTATGGACCAACTTGTTGACATAGTTCACAAGTTCAACATAGATCTTAATGTTCAGGAGAAATTATTGCAGAATGCAGAAAGGAAATTTGAGAATAAGGTTCTGGGGGATGTTGCAGGTAAAATTGAAATAGATCAAGTGAACCTAACCACTCTCATTAGCTCTCTAGAAACCATTGTGAACAATGTTGTATCATTATTTTTAAAGTTGAGTGACACTTCCAACTTTACCATGGAAATAAAGAACAAGCTAACAAAGATTGATACTGATTTGAAGGAAAGTGCTAGCCAGTTGGCACTTGATCCAAGTTCAAGCTCAACACATTTTTTCAAGATCAAGTATCTGACTGATCTATAGGAAGAGTTACTAAGGGAATCCCTTATAACTATATAGAGCCAACTCCTTCCACACATGGATGTCATGCAAAAAGATATTTCTCATGCAAAGATACTCATCCATGATAACAAATTTTTAGTTTGCAGAGCTTATGATGGAGTTGTCAGTAAAGATTCAGATTGAGTTGCACATCTTGAAGGTGTTGCAAGATAATTGGGATAATACTTTGTCTCAAATTTTGAAGGTACATTGTGATTTCCTATCATATTTTTCTATTACCTTGTAATTATGGTTTTTGGCATTTGTGTCAAAAACAAGGGGGAAAGATAAGAAATATATGTATATATATAAGGATAAAAGATAGGATATATATATATATATATATATATATATATATATATATATATATATATATATATATATATATGTTGGAAATACAATAATAGGAAAGCAAGATACTGAGAGGGGGGTGAATTAGATCTTCAAATTTAAACACTTAAAACAAACTGATCCACATTCATACATATATTAATCTAATGTAATCTCAGATAGCATCCACACAATGAAATAAATAACACATAACACAATAACTTGGTAACCCATAAACCCAAATAGGTAAAACTAGGGTGGGGATGACACCCACAAAATTCTCCACTACTGCAGTAATAAAGTGTGCCTGTTAAAGCTACAAATGTTGATTACAAAATGTAATCTACCCTGT
>MU223795.1:999927-1018198 GCA_018584345.1 Thuja plicata
ATGCTACATACAAAGGATTCAAAGTATATCAAATGGACGTCAAGTCAGCATTCCTAAATGGAATACTTGAAGAAGAGGTATACATTGAACAACCAGAAGGGTTTGTGGATCCAGACAAGAGGAACATTGTATGTAAACTTCACAAATCCTTGTATGGATTGAAACAAGCTCCCAAATCCTGGTATGAATGACTTCATTCCTATCTAATAAGTATTGGATTCATGAGGACTAGTGAAAACAGTAGTCTTTATTTGAAAGAAGATACTAATGCTAACACTTTGATTGCTAAAATATTTGTTGATGACATCATATTTGGAGGCAATGATATGCTATGCAAATCATTTGCTAATGAGATGAGAAAAGAATTTGAGATGTTTATGTTTGGAGAGATCAAGTTCTTTCTTGGTCTACAGATCATTCAACAAAGTGAAGGTATTTTCATTACACGGTCCAAATACATCAAAGAAGTTATGAAAATATTCAAGATGGAAGATTCCAAACCTGTTGGAACACCGATGGCTACTGGATCAAAATTAACAAAAGAAGACAAGACAACAGAGGTAAATCAGACTCTATACAGATCAATGATAGGGAAACTCATGTATGTTGTACACACTAGACCAGATATTGCACATGAAGTAGGAATTGTTGCTAGATTTTTTGCTAACCCCAGGGAATCACATATAATTGCTATGAAAAGAATACTAAGATATCTCAAGAATACTGAGGAATTTGGCTTATGGTATAGAAGAGAAGGAAAATTTGAACTAAAGGTGTTTACCGATGCTGATTGGGATGGAAATCTTGATGACCAAAAGAGCACAACTGGAGGAGCATTATTTATGGGTGATAGACTTGTCACATGGATTAGCAAGAAGTAAGGATGCATCTCTCAGTCTACTGTAGAAGCAGAATATGTTGCTACTGCTGCAAACTGCTCAAATATTGCATGGATCAAATAGTTGCTGGAAGGTATGCATATGAAGATCAAAGAATCGGTAATTATCTATTTTGATAACACCAGTGCAATAAATATTTCCAAGAATCCAATCATGCATGTAAAATACTAAACACATTGCCATCAAGTATCATTACTTAAGAGAACAAGTTCAAGAAAAAGTGGTGATACTTGAATATGTGCAATCAAAAGAACAATTGGTTGATATCTTCACCAAGCCACTGCCCAAGGATACATTTGAGTACCTAAGAAAAAGACTAGGGGTCAAACCCATGTCTATCAGTTAGTAAAAGGACTGAAAGCTACATTAACCATATATTATCAGAATATCATTCATGATTGATGCAAGCAGAAGCTGAACTTTAGAGCTACATCTATATAAAAAAAGGTATATATCAGAACCCAGCACTAGAGAAAATTGTTATATGATGGATAAGGGAAATTCAAGGAATATATTATGGATAGAAGAAATTGTTTGACAAAATGTCAGACATTTGTGAAAATATTTGTTTGGCATTAATGTCAAAGGGAGAGAATGTATTCATATTATCATTAGAAACTATTCATTATCAGATTACTCCAAATAGGGAGAGATCATATCCACAAGGAGAATATTTGTATAAAATTTGCAAATTCAAGACAAAGACATCAAAGAAGAAGAGAGAAAAATTGACACCAACAGAGGTCACAACACATCAGAAGAAGAAATAGAGAAAGCTGGAAGAATCAAATCAATACAGAGCTTACCGGCGGTCAGACATTTTATCAATTATCAAAACAAAATATTTGGTAATTTGATGAATCTCAACAATTGTATTTCATATTGTATTAGAAATAGTATAGTGTCATAATATAGTATGTTTCCATCAATGCCAAAGGGAGAGATTGATGACATGTAACTGATTGAATGTTCTGATAATGTTAAGTTGAAGATGATGCAAGACATTAAATTAGTTAATGGTTTGTATTGTCATTGATGTCAATTTGATATCATCTGTATGGTTATATACATAATGCCAATGACTTCAAAGAATCAATGGAATAGAAGTTATGCCTTCAGCAATGCATAAAATTCAAGTATCCACCAAGTGACAGACTACACTAGCGGAGTGCACACCATTGGTAAAGACATAGATAAAGTAATAGTGATGCCCAAAGAGTAGAAGACAGTGTTTCCCGATGAAGCAGAATCATAGGATACCCAACAAGGTAAAAATAGTGTTTCCCAACGAGAAAGATCCAATGATGCCTGACGGATGGAGATCTCGAAGCTAACTGAAGTTGTACCGACGGAACTGGCAGTTGTCACCGGTGACGAATTGTAGAATTGACCGACAGAATAGAGAGATCAGAAAATGACAAAATATCTAGCTAGCAGAGCTTAAGGATAGACTTAACTAGTTGTTTTATTTGTTTTATTCAACCATTGTTAAGCAATTGATTTGTACAACTGGCAAGAAGATAACTATAAGATAAATCAAGAGTTAAAGCTATAAATCAATTTGGCTAGATTTTTTTCACACCAAGAATGAAGAATCAAGAACCAAGAATTAAGGAATATCATGTCTATATAAGAGACAAGCATGATTCATTTCTGCATGCAATCAGATACACGGGGGAGTGAACTGATAGAAGATGTTGAAGAGAAACTGATGAAGGTTATACTTCATATAGTCCTGATCAATCAAGCTAAGGGAGAGCTAAAGAATTTTGTAGACACCGACACATAGTGAAGCACAACATTACAGAGTAGAAAGAGTTAAGCACAAGGGAATTGAAGTGATACATTGATCAGAAAGGTATTGTACATAAATAGATCTGAATATTTGCAATTCAAAGTTGCATTAGAAATAGGTCATTGTGTTTCAGTTTAACCATTGAAGCATTAAGTCTCTTAACAGAGCAAGACTTAACAGTCTTTTGTAATTGAGGTATATCCTAACAGATTACCAGAAGGTTGACTCATGATAGTAGCATCGGTCTTACCTAAATCCTATTGACAGTCTAAGAAGGAGGTTGATTCAAGGATGGTAGTAAGATTAGCATAAAGCCTATCGATAGTCAAGAGACTGATTCAAGGATGGTAGCATAGATGGCAGATACTAAGTGACAACCTATGTATAAAAATCCTCTAACAAGGTCGCACTTAATAGTGTGTTTGTAACCTTTAACAGGGTTGGCTCCTAATAGGGCTCACTTCAAAAGAGTGAAAATTTGAGGTACCGGTCCCAGTGGTTTTTCCCTTAACATGGTTTCCATGTTGAAATCCTTGTGTTATGTGTGTATGGTTTATTACTTTATTGTTTTACATTTCACATATGCATCTATGGATTGACTGGTATACTCTGCATATTTATTGAGTATTGGTAAATAAGTTTTACTACTTATTGGTTATTAAGGAGAAGAAGGACAGACAAGGTAAACCGACAGATACTTATTTATTTCAAGTATTTCAAAGGCATACATCTTGTAGGGACTTAATAATCTGAGGAGTATTAATGGGTAGATTGAATTTTAAAAGGATAAATTTTTGAGGCCACTGATTCACCCCCCTCTCAGTTATTACTAACAGCATTTATACCTAATATATCCCAGAATACTCTGAATGGTATGACTTGATCCAATTGTGATGTTGTGTGATCCTGATTTGGAACCAAAAAATGTGTCTTACACCACTCAACTACATCATGAGCATTATTTATATGATATCCCTGATAGTACAACTGATACTTTCTTAAAACACGTTTGATACAGGCTCCTACACCATCATGCTCTCCCTTTCCATGTCCAATCTCAAAGAAACTCCAAAGATGTGGTATCTTTTGGTATCGATGATATCTACATAGTGCATAAAATGTCCTTTCTAATTTAAATTGTACTGCACATCCATCTGACCAAACAAAATTCTTTTCAATTTTGATGCCTTTGTTTTCCAAATATCCAAAAAATGTCTTAAAGCAATGCTCAATAAAATGTATGTCATGCTCTTTATCATCACTAATGTAAAAGTGATATTCTTTCTTTATGATCCGTGTTTGATATGTACTTTTAACACCATCCAAATCTAATTGTGCATGTCGATAAGAAACATGTACCATGATAGTGACCTACTCTGTATAGTAGTATTCTGCTTGAAGTTGTTTTTGAGAAACAAAAGAGTAATTTTCTTCAAATTCAACAACTGATAAAATTGTTCTAACTAGAAAAGTTTCTCTTAGTGGTTGGAATTGTTCTGCTTTCCATTTAGAAAAAAACATGACGTATATATGGTTGTATCAATTTACAAAAATTCTCCATAAATGTTGCAACACGTATCTCCTCCTCTACATATTCCAACCTTGTTGACTCTTTCCCAACTTTCATTTTAGACTTTATGTACTTTTAAATCTTACATTTTTCCATCCTCATCATGTAAGTATCTTCAACTCTCAAAGGAAATTTAGCCAAATCCCCGCATGTTTGACAAGTTCCTCTAATGCAATCTATTTTAGGTATTTCATGATCAATTGATTTTTTACATAAGATTGATGCTATGAATTGGATTGGATGTTTCAGAAAAGAATTTTGATAGAAATTGCTTTCTTCTATCATCTTTATAAATCCTTGATACTAGAGATCAAATTCAACATGATATCGACAACAATAAGTTTCAAAAGATTTATTTATCTTTACAAAATATGGCTTTAATCTTTTAAACATTGTTTGTCTAATATTAATGTCAAGATTTGAATTAGAAAATGAGAGATACAATTCATGTTGTGTATTGTCCAACCAATGTTTTGTGTGTTTCAAATACTCCTTAGGCCTATTCCTCTTCTTGATAAGATCTCTTGCATTTGGTGAAGGACGAGTATGATCAGTCCAAAATGACGTAACCAAGTTCCTAATTGTTTTGTTAATCCTATCAGAGCGTAAAGCTCTACATATTAGTGCCCAATTACCTTCCAATGTAGTATCATCCAAATTGATTATCCTTTACAAATAATTTCCTATTGTCTTGCTACTGTACCCGATATGAGATGAAAGTGAAGAAATTCATCTTTTTTGGGACATGTTTTTATTTAAAATAGATGTCAATATCAATCTTCTTGAAATGGACTTATCTATAGATCTAGTTATTTTCCCAATGGAATGCAAACCTTCCTTAACACTTTTAACAATATTTTTTTGTATGTTAGATGCTTTTTTCCTTTTCAAGCTTGCATCTACACTCAACAAATTTAATGGCTCTTTTAACTCATCTTTAAGAAGTGTAATTGATAATAGTTGAATCTTTTCAAGTGTATCAAGATTCTCAAATTGTGCAATTATTTCCTTAGAATTTTTATTCAATGCCCTCTTCGTAGTATTTATGGGTTGTTTATCATAATATCTCAATTTTTCCACATCCATTTCAATTAAATGATATATGCTTTTATGATTAATTTTTCTCTTCAACTGTTGGGCTAGAATAAAATTCTCATTTGTTGCTTGTACTTGGGCTGCAAAAAAAATAAAAATTCTCTTAATAGCTCACCTTAAGGGGAAAGACCCAAAATGCATAATTAACTACAAAGAGACTAAATTGAGAGAGAGAGAGAGAGAGAGAGAGAGAGAGAGAGAGAGAGAGAGAGAGAGAGAGAGAGAGAGAGATGTGTACTTGNGGAGAGAGAGAGAGAGAGAGAGAGAGAGAGAGAGAGAGAGAGAGAGAGAGAGAGAGAGAGAGAGAGATGTGTACTTGTTTGGGTTTCTCAAGGTTGTACTTGTTGAGCTTGTGATAAACCTTCTCCAACTTCTAAAGGTTGGGCTTGTTGACCTTGTGATGACCCTTCTCCAACTTCATAAGGTTGCGCTTCTTGAGAATTTCCTGCATACAAAGATAAAAATATTTTAAACAAAGTCTGAATGAAATTTCATATGTCCTATTGTGTTTAATTAGGTCCTAATATGTCTAATTGTGTCTAATTAGGTCTAAGTGGGTCTAATGGGGTCTTAAGGGGTCATATAACCTATCATATGTCCCATTAGGTATACTTGGGTCTAATGGTGTCTAATTAGGTCCTAAAGGGTCCAATTGGGTCTAATTAGGTCCTAATACCTTCTAATTGGATCTAATTAGGTCCTAAAGAGTCTAATTAGATCTAATTATGTCCAAATACCTTCCGATTGGATATAATTAGGTCCTAAAGGGTCTAATTGGATCTAATCAGGTCTTAAAGGGTCTAATTAGGTCCTAAAGGGTCTAAGTGGGTCTAATGAGGTCTTAAGGGGTCATATAAGTGGGTCTAATGGGGTCTTAGTGGGTCTAATTGAGTCTAAGTGGGTCTAATGAGGTCTTAAGGGGTCATATAACCTATCATAGGTCCTGATAGGTCTAATTGGGTCTAATTGTGTCTAATTAGGTCCTAAAGGGTATAATTGGATATAATTATGTCCTAATACCTTCTAATTGGATATAATTAGGTCCTAAAGGGTCTAATTGGATCTAATTAGGTCCTAAAGGGTCTAATTGGATCTAACTAGGTCCTAAAGGGTTTAATTAGGTCCTAAAGGGTCTAATTGGATCTAATTAGGTCATAATACCTTCTAATTGGATCTAATTAGGTCCTAAAGGGTCTAATTGGATCTAATTAGGTCCTAAAGGGTCTAATTAGGTCCTAATACCTTCTAATTGGATCTAATTAGGTGCTAAAGGGTCTAATTGGATCTAATTAGGTCCTAAAGGGTCTAATTGGATCTAAGTGGGTCCTAATAGGTATAATTAGGTCTAATAGGTATAATCAAGGGCCTAATTGGGTCTAAGTGGGTCTTAAGGGGTCATATAACCTATCATAGGTCCTGATAGGTTTAATTGGGTCTAATTGTGTCTAATTAGGTCCTAAAGGGTCTAATTGGATCTAATTAGGTCCTAAAGTGTCTAATTGGATCTAAGTGGGTCCTATTGCTCATATTAGGAACTAGTAGGTCTATTACTCATATTAGGTATTAATTAGTCTTATTAAAGGTCTAATTAGGTCTTAAATTATTTATGCACTAATTAGTCTTGAGTATTTGGTCTGAAGGGGTACTCTTACGTCTTATTACTAAATAACAAATTATGTCATAATTTTGTTCCTATTAGTTTAGGACTATTACTCATACTAGGTCTTATTAGGTCCTAATAGATCTCTAATTAGGTCTTAGGGCTAATTAGGTCATAATAGGTCTAATTTGGTCTTCGGTAGAATAATGTCCTATTATAGGTCTAATTAGGTAGGGTTTCTAGGATTTAGGGTTTAGGGTTTAGGTATTAGGTCTAATTAGGTCTTATTTATCATATTAGGTATAATTAGGTATTGCAATGTCATGCTTACATGTTTCATTAAAACAAGTCATAACCATCAATGACCTAATAAAAACATCCATGTCAGTAGTTACGACTAGATCCATATTTTTATTTAAAATAGACATACCTTGTTTCTTATGATGATATCTTTCTCATCCTTCTTCACGTAGTCTTTGTCCAGTCTCTTCTGAATAATGTAGTGTACTCTTATTTAGCCTTCTCTTATTATTTCCCATCACAATTTGAAAAATTATTCCACTAAATTTTGACAAAATTTAAAAAAAATCAATTTCAAAAGTCTTCCTTTCCAAAATGCAAATTATTTTGCAACTTTTGAATTAATAAGATGATGAAAACATATATTTATTTATATGTAATCATTTTAAACCTGAAATGGCACCAAATTTGTCGGCATAGGTTTCTATCAAAATTCATTGCTAACTTTCTATCGATATAGATGACTTTATATCGAAACTACTTTGGTAAATGGGTTAACAAAAGTCAAATCATGAAACTACTTTTGATAGAAAGTAGTTTTGATCGAAACTACTTTCTATCGAAAGTCTCTGATTAGAGGCCATTTGCAGAGGTTGACACAAATCTGAATTTTTCATGCTTCATGGCTCAAGCACAAGGCTCAAATGGAAGAATAAGGAGACTACCTTTTGCATTGCACAAGTACTCTGAACGAGGTTTCTAATGAATATAGTTTTGATAATTCTTGAATTAATTAGGCTTATGTTTTTTGACGTGCATCGAATGTAGGTTTTTTTATCAAATATAAACCTCCAAATATGACGTTCAATGAAAAATAGTAGAAAAGATTTTTTTTTTTTTGAAAAATAACAGTGCCCTCCATCTTCGAGTCTACTTTCTATGAAAAAAAAAGAATTTCGATAAATACACAACAAGTTATAAGCTATGTAGTCAAGGTATGCCAAAATTACGGTTTACTCAACTTCAAATGTTCATAAAATATGCAATAATCATGATAATATCGTCAAACCAATTGCATGCCCTCCATATGGATATTAAAAAAACAAATTCGAAAGAAGCACATTGATATCTATTTTAGATAAAAAAAAAAGTTTATGGTCTATGAAGTCAATGTAACTCTTTGAAAATCATGTTTTCAGCAACATAGCAGTTTTCATGGGAGAAAAAACACTTCAAATCAATTCAAAAAAATAAGAAAAAAAAAATATTTAGAATCTAGATAGAAAATCCTAAAAGACTGTATGTAGTTTACTTCATCTTCCGATTTGAAATGGTTAACGACAATATGCATCCGAATCTGAAAGTTGTTTTTTCAAAATGTAGACTTTAATGTCCATTTAGGCAAAAAAGCGGAACCCACTATTGTGGGATCACCCTTAAAGAGAGTTTCTTCTCTTTGCATTGTTTTTTAACTTTATCCAAGTTTTGGAGGACCTTTGTGTAATTACTACTATGGACAATAAAATTATCCATGTACGCTTCCATGCAATCATTCACTAACTCTACAAAGATTATGAGGATAACTCATTGTGACGCAACTACATAATTACATAGTTGAAAAGAAAGAACTCCATAAAATGGATCCCCATGGAAAAATAAATGTGGTTTACATTTTATAATTTGTAGCTACTTGGATCTAGTCGTAACTATTGACCTAATCAATGAAGAATAACTAAGTTTTTCTAGTCAAATGACCAAGAGATCAATCAATAAATGTTAAGGGAAAGTAATCCATATAATTTATGTTATATTTATATTTGTATTTAGTGTTGAGATCAATATGGATTATTGTCTAGAAAATTTACAAGAGTATGATAAAGAATTATACTCTTTTGAGGGTCATCAAACAACCTGATGGAGCTATAAATCAAAACTCAATACGGATTGTTATTGAATAATTTAGGAATCAATTATTAAAGAGTTTGAGAAAATGACAGGACAAGAACCCAAGGATTCAACTTGAAAGAAATAACTTCTCAAGAATGTGTATTTATTTAGAATTGATTAGCCACATAATGTCCTTTGGTCTTTAAATCAACAAGGCAAAGTGTTGGTAACTACACTCTCCTTCCCCTTTTTTGTAGATAATTTGATAATCACAATCCAATAACTTAGTGATCCACTTTTGTTGTATTGTTCAATTTTGATGTAAAAGTGATGGCCTATTGGATATTATGTATATTTAATAACATGGATAATAGAAATTATTTCCTTCTCACAAGTTGATTTGGAAATATTTGAACCAACCAATATCTAACTATTAAAAATAAACGGGTGTCCATCTTACATTGAGAAAACTTCAATGCCACTACTAGGAATCTCAATTTTAATAATTATTTAATTTTAAAGGCTAGTAGAGTAAAAATTGGCATATAACAAATATCAAATATCAAATGAATAAGAGAATAAAAAATACTTAGTTTCTTTTTACCATATGAAGGATTTTTTCTTTAGTGAGGTATTTAAATTTCTTATTTTGATAGCTAGCGAGACTTGAGAATGCCCGAAGCATGCTAAGAGTTCTAGGTTATAACCAAATTTTTATCTATCCTTAATATTGGAAGGCTCAATATTAATTCCTATAGCTAATATACCATGTCTAAGATACGAAACCTTTGCTAGGAAAAAGAGCACTTGGAATGCTTTATAAATAACTTGTTCTCAAAAAATATTTGGAGGACTTGACTTGGATGCACGAGGTGTGCTTCCCATGTTCTACATTTCCTAATAAGGTCATCAAAGAAGGTCCTATGGTATATTTTTAGAGATTTTGTACTTCAACTATTTGAGGCTTGGGTATTAGATTTTAAATACTCCCCACTACACTAAACTCTTTATGGATAATCTAGTTTATCCAAGAATGATAAATCCTTTGTGGATATTTGAAAGCCCTTGATACTAGATTTCTAACCTAAAGGAAAGGATAAAAACTACTTACAAGATTTGTTTTCCAACTTTGAAAGGAGATGAATGGTGCAACAACATTTCTATCCATTTTGTACTCAATAACATCTTAATCGAGTGAGGAAAGATCAATTGATTGAAAATCATAGAAATCCCTAAAATTTCATTGTTGTTGTGAAATAAGAACCTAGAATGTGCTCTAGTATCAATTGTAAGGATATTTGGGTTGAAAATAAAAAAAATAGAACAATTCTTTAAAAAGAGGTTTAAGCATGCACTTATTATGATTACACGAACTACATGCCTCTTTAGGGGGTAACCTCCTCAAGAGAAATTCTTTGTTGCAATATATAATTCCAAAATTATGTTTGTAATGCAATACATAATTCCAAGACGATATTTTCTTCATTACAATATAATTCAAATATGATGTTTTTTTAATCATAACATATGATTCCTAGATGATGTTTGTTGTATTTCAATATCAATATATTAAATCCCTCACAAGGAGTGGCTTACAAATAACAATGAATGTGAGATAAATCAACAAAAAATTAATATTAACAACTAAAACTAAGTAATTGACTATTATGATTATTACAATATTACAAGGTTAGGACATGGCCTAATTTCCACTAGCTTTAACATGTATTGGATAGGATCACATTCTATCACTTAAACACAATTCTTGTTTAATTTTAAATTATCTTCAATTTGAGACAAACAATATCGAACACAATTTTTACTCATTGGTGCAGATGTCAAAATATTGAATTATATTTACAACACTTGTATTTGAGGGAATAATCCTAGACCATTCAACAACACATAAAAAGAGAAAGCGCCTCAAAGGAAAATACACTTGCTACTAACACTTTTGTAGATACAATACACTAGCTATTATGTTTGCATCAACATCTACCTCCACTCAATCACACTTTATCTCACCTCTATTAACCCAATCTCAAGGCTTGATTAATGCACAAAGAAACCCTAAACTTCAATCCCTACATAAAAAGCTCTACAATGATTCTAATCACCACCAAGTCTTTCCTTACCCCATATAAAAGATCAAGCAAATTGGTTACATAGAATTCAAACATCTAATTTTTCTCATTACATAATCATGTAAATCTAGATGGAATTACAACCTTGGTAGGATTGCTACTACAATCACTTTATAGACTCTTCTCTTCTCAAAATCTAATTGTTATAACATTTTATTACTAATCTAGATCTAAATTTTAAATTACAAGTTTTAAGTAAACATCACATTATCAAAATCTACCTACTAGTACGTAACTGTTCAATATATCACGTGTACATTTCAACACATGCTTATTTTCCATCTCAATTAACTAATTTCAATTATATTATCATACTCAACTTTTATTTCATTTCCCATAGCTATCTCAATAACACTCTTGGAGGGCCCCTTTAGTTCCCTTCCATACCAAAAAGGCTATAATTCCATGAGAATGAAAGTGCATTTGGTGTAATAATTTGTTTGGAAGACTTGTTAGGTCTACCAAAATTGTTGCAATAACATTTATCCTGTCATGAATTATTTTCAACATAAGAGTTTGTACAAGGATGTCAATTTGTCGGATTTATTGGCGCTTTGTGATAATGTCAATTTATAGAAAGTATTCATGTTGCCCACAGTAACTTCATTTTTCTTCTATTGGACAAACATTCACACTTTTCTCTAATAATTATCACAACTTCAATGAATAATTCTCCTCATAAATTTGACTCAAATTCTAATGTTGCTTTAAACGTAACAATCCACAAATAAAAGATGTTTGCCATGGCAAAAGTACTTAATTGTGATGCATGAATCCATCCCATGTGATAAGGACCGTGGAATTAAAGTCAAATTCTATCATAATGTTTGATATTTTACTATTATTCGGTCAATATCTTTGAGAATAAATACATTTACTACGTACTTTAACTATTTGCAAAAAGAAAATGATATTGATTCTTTGAGTACTCTTTTAGCTTTTTTAAAGATATTATTGGAAATCATTAAATGTACTTTTATTTTATAAAGTAAATAGGGATGGTCATCGAATATAAAAGTAGAATTTAAAGTTTAAATAGGTCAAGTTGTTTAACACGATTATTGTTATTTTGTTTTATTTGTATTATGTTAAGAGGTGGTATTAAAGACCGAATCATTTTTTTGTCTTCTTGTTTTGATGTTAGGAACATGATGGTAATGTGAAGTAGTAGTTCTTATTATACGGTAATTTTTAGCATTCTTCCAATGATATAGTTCTTTGCATAAGTTTGTTTCTCAATTTTCTATTGTACAACATATTTTCAATTGTCATATTTACGGAATGATGGCAATGATGACATAGACTATAAAATGTGATATTGTAATTGTTATAATGGATGTGGAATGATATTGTAATTGTTATAATTGATGTGGAATTAGGGTGTTTGAGTTTCAAATAGATGAATGTGAAGTAGTTTATTAGATTAGGGATAGTTCACATGTCAAATGGTAATAAAAGGTTGATGTGATTAGTTATTAAGGTAAGGGGTTAAAGGAAAGGCTAACGGAGAGGGCAAAATGCTAAGAAGATTATACATGATAAGTTACTATTTTTTCTTATTGTTTGAATTTTTTTTTGGTAAATTCTTGACGTTAAATAGTTAATGGGGTGAATATGAAATGTACCAAAAAATTCCAAGAAATTAATGGTTAAAGAATGAACTTGTGTTTGCAATACTATTGTAATATAGATGTGGCATAATGTACACCTACAAATAAGAGATGTGGCAACACAACAATGCCACTCATTAAAAACATAATCAATGCAAGGGAATGAATAGCAAAGTATGAGACTTAAACACTATCACATGGAAACCTGAATATGATGTTCAAACAAGAGGATAGAGTTTCCTCTAATATCAATGGCTAGATACTAGGTCATGACCTTTGCCTCTTGCAAATGAATAAGTCAATAATGAGAATGAACATGACCTAGTCCAAGGAAATTTAAACATCATACTATCTTGAGATACACTCCAACAAGATTACACATCCCATAAGATGTGGAAATGACATCCAAACTCTTTGATTTCCCGCTCATGTGATAGGGTGATTGGGATAACAAAGATCTCACCTGTTCACACACAAGGCTAGTCATTCTAGCTCAAGGGTATGAATTTTAACACAAATGAATGACTAACATAACAAGGGTATTAAATAAAATAACTAAATTATGGATGATTTGACAATATTGGTTTACACTTTTTGGCCAAACTTGACATTGAAATCAACATTTTGAACAAAGTCTTCAATTTATGACACATATAGTAGCTAAACCATTAAGAATTTGAAGATGATGTAAACAAATGAGTTGTGATATTTTGTTTGTAGATTCTAATAGTTTTAAAAACTTGGAATCAAATTAAAAAAAATTGTGTATCCTTTGATAACTAGTTTTGAATACTAAACAACATTTTTAAGAAGTGATGTGTATTATGTCACACATAATTCCTTTCTACAAAGGATAATTGTGATGGTTTTGAATTTAGATTTGTAATATCGATATCGAACACATGCAACAAATTCTTTTTTATCATGCAAAAATATGAAATAACTATGACCCATTGATTCTTACAGTGTCATAAATTGCATCCCTATGCAATTTATTACTTACCTAGGCCTTATTTTATCTTGTATGGCCTCATGTACCTAAATTTGATATTAGATCTCAATTCTACATTAAATTCTAGCATCTCCTCAATATTTTGGACTCTTGGAACCAATTTGATCCCACAATGGAGGGAGTAGGTTGCCTTGGGCCACCCGCTCCCAAGAGCAAGTCATCTTAGGAGACCCACTCCTAGGATCAACTTGTTAGAATAGTCCCAAAGGATAACTGAGAGGGGGGGTGAATCAATTATCAACTACTTTGATTTCTTTTCTTTGCTTACATATTAATTAACATAAAGTAAATGCACATTCAGATAACACAACAATTTTGGTTACAGGGAAACCAAATAGGTAAAAACCCTGGTGGGAATTAGCACCCACAAAGAACTGTACTTGAGTATAATTATCCCTGTTAGGAGATCTTGCAACCCTGTTAGGAGTTTTTCTTTAAAATGCAATAAGTACAGAGACCTAGTTAAAGGTCGGACCATGTTAGGAGTCTTTTACAAGTAACCCTATTAGGGGTGAGGACTCACTATCCAAAAGCTCACTGCTAGAATGATGAAGGCTGCAACCTTCAGTAGAACAGATATACACTATATTTGATAGATGAACTGTTTGAGTAGACCTACTATCTTGATCAGTTTCAGTGTGTTGTATACTTCCACTTCTTCACATAGATATTTTCTTGATGAATGAGATGTCTCTACTGTCCCAAAACAACAGACATTCTGTCCTACACTTTTTCCGTCTATATTCTCCTCATTCACACTTGGCATTCATCAAATGAAATACTATAAGTATCTTTTCCAAAGGATGTGATCTTCGTCGGCTCTAGGATTTCCTTCAATACTTCTTTAGTCGGCCACATCATCCACACAACCTGATTAGAAACATGCAACTCATACTGAATAGATGCGACGCTTCACAAAGTCGGCTCCACCAAATTAACTCCAACTTCACGATTCTGATAGAACATGTTTGGTGCCTTTAGATAATTATCTTTATCTCATAACTAAACATGAATACAAACATGCATATCCCAAAGATAGGCGCAACTCAAGAAATAATGTAATTACATCGGCTCTTCACAAATAGTCTTCAATCTCTGTAACTGTCATAACTGATTAACATAGCTCAACTGAAACTTCATATCTGACTCATCGTGAATGCACATAGCATCTAGAACATGTTTACACCATGGAAATGAACACGCATATCTCTAGAACATCAGAACTGATAATTGCATATGGAACACTGCTATATATTATATGTTGTCATGAATGACAAACATACAATCAATTATTTGCACAGAAGAAAATGTCCAACAATCTCCCCCTTTGACATTGATGGCAACATATGATATCATCAACTCAAAGTGTCTTCCTTCTTTTTACAATCTTCTCAATATCCTCATAAAAAGTTCCTCTTCACTGTTGTTGCTCTGTATACTCCCCCAGAGTATATGCTCCCCCTTACTAATACTCCACCTTTTACATCAATGACAAAGGGTGTTAAACACCATTAAGCATAGGTACTACTCCAGAAGTAGAGTAGTCAACCATTCATCAGTCACCAAGGACTGATGTTCTTGCTACAATTGTAATCAGACTCAGGAAAGGGAATTACTCCCAACTTCTCCCTGAGATACTCAAAAGTATCTTTTGATAATGAATTTGTAAAAATATCTGCTAATTGTTCTTTAGTTCTCACATAATCCAACTTTACTTCTCTATTTGCAAGTTTTTCTCTTAGAAAATGGTATTTGATCTCAATGTGTTTTTTCTTTGCATGCATCACAGGGTTCTTTGACATATTGATAGTACTAGTGTTGTCATAGTGAATAACAATAGGATACTCAATCTGAATACCAAAGTCTTTAATCATCTGTTTGATCCAAACCATTGTTGAACAATTCAATGCTACTACAACATACTCAGCTTTTGTTGTTGACTAAGAGATACAATTTTACATTTTACTTGTCCAAGTGACCAATCTGTCTCCAAGAAATAGTGCTCCTCCTAATGTACTTTTTCTGTCATTAACACAACCTGCCCAATCTGCATCTGTGTACACATGAAGTTGTATATTCTCTGAGTTAGGATACCATAAACCATAGTCAATAGTCCCTTTTAAGTATTTGAATATTCTTTTTATTTCCATTAGGTGATTTTGCTTGGGTTCAACTGCAAATCTTCCAACAATGCCACTTGCATTAGAAATATCAGGTCTAGATTGAGTAAGATATATGAGTTTTCTAATCATATATTTGTATAGGGTCTTGTCAATTGCTGTGGAATCATCATCTTTAGAAAGCTTGCTTCCTGTTATCATGGGGGTGCTTACTAGTTTGCAATCTTCCATCTTGAAAGTCTTCAATATCTCCTTCACATACTTAGACTGATTTATGAATATGCCTTTGTTTGTTTGTTTTACATTCAATCCAAGAAAGTATTTGATAGGTCCAATCATGCTCATTTCAAATTCACTTTTTATTTCTTTGGTGAATTCTGCACTAAGTTTGTCATTACCTCCAAAGATAATGTCATCAACAAAAATAGCGACGAGTAGTAGTCCTTCATCTGTCTCTCTTATGAATAAATTATAGTCTATTGCTCCTTTTCTGAATCCTATCTTTGTTAATTAACCATCAAGTCTCTCATACCATGCTCTTGGGGCCTGTTTAAGTCCATAAAGTGCTTTCTTTATTCTGCATACCATGTATGGTTTATCTGAAAGTTTGAATCCTTTAGGATGCTCTATGTAGACTTCTTCCTTCAAGTCACCATTCAGAAAAGCTGACTTGACATCCATTTGGTATACTTTAAAGTTCTTGAATGTTGCATAGACCAAAAACAACTTGATAGCTTCAAGTCTTCTCACAGGGGAAAATGTATCAGTGTAATCTATACCTTCTCTTTGCGCATATCCTTTACACAATAATCTTGCCTTGTTCCTTACCATTGTGCCTTCTTCATTCATTTTGTTCCTCAATATCCACTTTGTTCCAATCACGTTCTTGTCATGAGGTCTAGGGACCAGTTCCCATGTTTCATTCTTGATTATTTGATCTAATTCTTCTTGCATGGCACTTTTCCAATTTGAATCTTTGCACACATCTTCAACACTTAAGGGTTCAATCTATGAAAGTAAGCATACCTCTTCATCAATGGTTGAACCTTTTTCTCTAGATCTTGTCAAGACTTTTGTGCTCTGATCTCCAATTATATTTTCCTTAGAGTGGTATTTGGATGTGCATCTTGAGTTCTTAGGAGTGATAAATTCATCTGTAATCTGTGATTCTTCTTCACTTGGTTTAGGATTGTTACACAAAACATCAATACAGTCAAACATTTCTTCAATAACTGTGTCCTTATTGAGAGGTTTGGGCTCATCTTCAATCATGGGAGCATAGTCATAATATCTTTCTTGAATCATAAAATTCTCATCAATCTTCACATGAGTACTTTCAATGATCTTCTTTAATCTTAGATTAAAACATCTATAGGCTTTGCTTTTAGTAGAGTAACCAAGAAAAATACCTTCGTCGCTTCTAGCATCAGACTTGCCAATGCTATCATCTCTCTTGATGTAGCACTTGCTTCAAAAGATTCTGAAGCATTTTATAGTAGGTACATTACCAAACCAAAGTTCATAGGGTGTCTTGTCTGTGCCTGACCTTAATTGTATTCTATTGATAGTATAGACTGCTATATTGACTGCATCTCTCCAATAAGTATGAGAAACCTTTCCTTCAATCATGATAGTGCATGTTGTGTCAAGTATTATTTTGTTCTTTTTTCTACAATCCCATTTTGTTGAGGGGTTCTAGGTGCACTTAGTTGTCTCTTGATTCCATGTTCTTCACAGTAATCATAAAACTGGTCAGAGATGAACTCTCCTCCTCTATCAGATCTCAGACATTTTATCTTTAATCCAAATTCATTCTCAACCTTAGCTTTGAACACTTTGAACTCCTCAAAAGCTTCATATTTTTCTTTTAATAATGCAACCCACATCATCCTTGAGAAATCATCAAAAAACAAAATGAAATACCTTTCTCTGTAGTAAGATCTTGTTTGAGTAGGTCCACATAGGTTTGTATGTATCAGATTTAATTTTTTTTCTGCAGAGTCTTGTTTGCTCCTGAATGAGGTCCTCACATGTTTCCCCATCACACATTCCCTGCACATGGTGTCAACTAGTCTTGCAATACTTGGAAGGTCTCTTACTACCTTTACATTACTTATATTGACTATGTTGTCAAAATTGATATGACAAAGTCTCTTGTGCCATAGCCAACTGTCATCCACTTTTGCAAAAAAACAACTTACTTCTGAATTGAGCTGAAAAACATTCCCTTTTTTTTTTTTTCAATAATTTTTTAATGTTGATGCAATCATGTCTCCTTATTTTTTTTTAATGATGCACT
>MU223795.1:1038289-1050362 GCA_018584345.1 Thuja plicata
TAACAATCTCCCCCTTTGATATTAGTGGCAAAAACACACTTATCATTACAATTCATTCCATCCAAAATATTGCCTAAGTACATACTGTACTCCCCCTAGGAATGTACATCATACTACATACAAAAATATCCATAGTATACATGCCTTAAAAAAATATATTTACACATGGATACCTATTCTGATCTCCTTTAAACTGTATCCTTGTCAGTCTTGTCAGTTTCCCCCTTTTTTTTTGTCACTGATAGCTGGTGGGGTCAAGTTATACTTGTCCAAAAACTATTTATGATGTTGTAAGGTAGTCTCAAATGTAGAGTCCCAACTATCCTTGACAAACTTCATAACCTCTATTTTCACTTCTAGCTTGGCAACTAGACTGACTAAGCTTTCTGTAGTTGAGAGATGAGAGTCTCTCTTAATCAATTCATTTGCAGATAAAATTTCTTTCTGAATTAACTCTAGATGAGGTATCAGACTTGTCTAAATAGTAATCAACTTGGTCCTAATCTGACCATCTTCAGCCATGAGCTCGGCTATCCTCCTTTGTGCATAAGTCAACCTATTAAAATGTAAGGAGCTAGTGCTAGCATCCATACTTAGTGAACTTCCAGTTGACTTTAGGTCTAGTTGCAATTTCTCTAAGGCCTGTTGATTATCCTTTGTGAAGAATTTAACATTAGATAACCTCTTATACAATGAATAGACATTTGTTGCAACTCCTAAAATTTCTACCAGAGAAGAGAGTTCAACCTATTTTACTGCAATCTCTCCTGAGATTTTTGCAAGTACCTTGTTCTCAAATTTCCTCTTGGACCATTGCAACAATTTCTCATTGGCTTCAATATTTTCATCATTTACCTTTTGCACAATGTGAACTAATTGTTCAAGAATAGGGGCTTGAGGGTTCTCATCTTCCATGTCAAAATCATTTACAAATATGCCTTTTATGTCATGTAGCACTTGCTTTTTCTTTTTCCCCCTTTTCAGTTCCTCTTGTCTTTTCTTCCTCTTAAGTAACTCCTGAAGAGTCTCAATCTGTTCATAAGACAAAACATTGGGATCCCATAGTGGAATCACAATAACTTCATCTAATGTGACATATAGAATCAGAGACTTCTTCCTCATAACTTTCCTCCTCTTGAATTCAGGTGAACTACTGCTCAGCTTAGTTCCTACAATACCTTTTCCAGATTCAGTAGTTGACACCATTGCATGCTTTAGTTCAGTCAAAATTGCCTGCTGATCAGGAATACTTCCTGTCTTAGTTCCAGTGGGAGTTGATGATGTAGAGTGTGGTAGGTCAACCAACACTTGCATTGCCTCTTCTTCTATAGGCTCACTATTAGTGTCTTTTATCTCCTCACTACTATCTAGCACTGATTTTACAACCTCTAAAATAGGTGAATGTTGTACAATTACCTCTTGTTCAATTGTTTTCTCCTTTGCTGCTTCTTCTTGAGCATCCTTATCCTTAGGTTCCTCTTGAGTTTTCTCTTCATCTTCCTTTGTACCATTTTCTTCTTCAGCCTCAGTTTCCTTGATAGGTGAATCAATAGTTGAGTCCCTCAACTCATCCTGACCCTCGACATCCAGATTGGTAGAGTCATCAATTGTAACATCAATTGGACTAACAATAGTCAGATCATCAGTGTTAACTGTCTCAGATTGATCTTGTGCATCTTTCCTAGTTGTCTCAGGCTCAGTTGAAATGTGAACTATTGATATCTTTGGTATAGGGGTGGATTCAATGTCTTTATCCTTTAGCTCAGATGTTCCTTCACCAGTTCTCTTTTATTTTGAAACAATTAGTCCAAAAGCTTCCTTCCAAATTCTAGTACTCTGTTGTACTATCCCTTCAATATCATTCTTCAAGATATCATAACCTCTCTGTTTAGGTAAAAATTTGTGCTTATACTCTTCAAAAAAAATTTCTCTCTATTTCTTGGTTAGCTCAGGAATGAATTGAGCTAATGTGCCTTCCCTAATTTGTCTCTCAGTTGTGAGTGCAAATTCCCACTTGCCAGATAGAATTTCATACAACTCACTTGGTACATTGTCTCCTATTGCTATAAGGGTTAATTTGAAATTACACATCATGTCTAGGAGAGCTTCCTGAACCTTACGTTTGTCTGCTACCTTCAATTGTTCATACCTTATAAACTTAAAACCAGATAACCCTATAGAATTTCTCAAATTATCACATAACTCATCAATATATGTGGGTTTCTTGAATGGTTCTATTGGTATGTTATTGGGTTCATCAGTTTTTGTCATGTCCTTGTCACTTTCTAGATCCAAGTGCAATTTTCTTCTTGGTCTCTTAACTTGTAGGCTCGGTACAGCCTTTGTTGCTAATTTAGTCCTTGATCCAGAACTACTTTCTCCAATCTTCTTTGCATACACTTTTGTTTGTTCTACTAGTGATGTGGCAGTAGATGCCCTTGTCCTTGGATGATTTGTAATGGGAGGGGTAACTCTAGGTTTTTCTTTACTAGGCTTTGTTACCTTTGATACTGCTGGCCTCTTCCCTTTTTCCTTAGCAGTGACCTCTTCCTCAGGTTCACTGAATTCTACTTCTTGTTCCTCAGATACATCTTCTCCTTGTCTAGTAGCTATGTCTATAGGTGTATCCTCTAGCTCTTCATCACTCGGCAAGCCAACCATATTTTTTAGATTTTTCACAATCTTTTTCCTTTTCCTTTCCATGGTTCCTGCCTTAAGATTCATCAAAATCTTTTCCTTTGCTTCATCAAAATTTCCAAACATTTTAGCTTTAGTATCAATCTCCTTTGCTAGGAGTGATGTGATAGCTGCTGATGCTTCATCAATATTAACTTCATAGGGAAATGGCTCCAACCATGATACCCTAGGTGTCACAGCCTAAATATAGGTGTAGTCTATATCCACTAAGAAGCATATCTCATCATAGTGCTTCTCCATAACTGAATTGGGAATTCTGGTTTTCAACCTCATTCTCTTTTTGAATTCCAAAAAATAATTTCCCATAATACCATTGAAATTGCTGCCTAACTTCTGAATACATTCACTAATCTGTAAAGTGATGGGCCTGTCATTCTTCTAGACAATATTTCCTAGTGTAGGAAATTAATTTTGTACATAGAAGAATATACATATTAACAAAGAACCAAACTTACATGATGAGATTTTGGCTTTCCTAATTGATAGTAAGTTCTCAGCTAGCTGTGTCAACTGGAGCTCAGCAAGGTCATAAGTGTGACTCTTTTTTACTATTTCCATGCCTGGTCCATGGCTGTAAAGGGAACACTATCCAGTCAGCTCAAATAATAGAACTTGTGTGCAATCACTCTCACTCCAAAATCAAGTTCCAAGTCTATAATTGTAGAGATAGTAATTCCTCTATTGTTCCAAATAGCTCCTATGTTAGCTGCTATCTCTTCTTTACTTTAGTCTCTCATAGTCTGTTTTCCACTGATAACAGGATACCGAGTAACTCGCTGGATAATATCTTTTGTGATCTTTAATGGTTCATTGTCCAGCCACATATGCATATTATTAACTTGGCTTAGGACAACCTTAATCCATTCATCCTTGAATTTTGTTAGAAAATCTAGGGCACGAGTTAACCCTTTGTCGGCTAAATGTTTGAATTCATCTTTTAGAATTCCATTCTCACATTTCTCAATTTGCTATTACCCAATTCACCAATTTTAACCATGTAACAAGATCTTACATTGAGAATCATAAGTACCTTTGGCAAGATAGATGAGAGGGCTCCATTCAGATCACTCATAATTGCACTTTCTAGAATGACACAAAAGTTTGGTGGTGCGCAGGCATCACTCCTTACAAGATTAATTTGATTTAGATCCTCCTCCATTCCCTTGACTGGTATAGAAGAACTTGCAGCCATAATCTCTTGAAGTTAGGGTTTGAAAATTAAGAACATAGTACCTCAGCAAGAAATCACTTTACACTGATCAACTTAGGGTTGCCGATGGCACACTGACAAAATTATCAAAACAAACTTTGCTAAGATCAAATCTGTAATTTATTCAATCACTCTATAAATGCTAAAAATTGCAAGGTGAAAATGAATAGTAGACCGTTCGTCCATATATAGACTCAAAAGGTCAAGGTAGGTGAGCATTAAATATTTTTCCCATTAGGTTAGTGCAAGCCAGCTGTCATTGGCCGACTAACACAATTTTCATACCACTCAACTTACCACACTCGGCCATCACATGACTTACTCGGCCAACCAACTCGACACCTATAGTGCAGATAACTCTTCTCGGCACTTGTCACAAATATGTTCTGGTACATCTTATCATATGAAGATATGGACTTTGGCACATTTACATATTAGGAACTGATGTAAGATTTAAAATTTGAATGCAATTCCTTACATACCCCTATTTCTTAGTTGGAGATGGTGTGATCACCTGATCCATTAGATTGGGTGACCTTGGCTTTAGTAGATTCACTATTGCTTGGCTCTATTTTCCTTACCCATGTCCAGTTCATCTGTGCTCTTACTTCTTCAATAGTAGGAGAAGGAACTCTTGTCCTAAACTCTCTCTTAGTGTGACCTATCTTAAAACAACTAAAATAGACTAAGCTTCCATTCATCCAACTCTTAGATTTCCCTATGACATGTGTCTTTAAGCAATCTTTAGGTGCATGTCCATATTCTTCACTGTAATGACAAATTTGTCTTGTATTATAATCCTAGTTGTAAGTGTTGTCTCTCTTAGATTCTTTTGTTTGTGTCTTTGATGTCCATTGTTGTTTAGCATTGGATCTACAGTCCTATGCCTCATGACCATGTTTCTGACACTTGTAACAATAACCATTAAATCTTGGTTTGGGGGTGCATCACTTGCTTCAGCCCAAAATTCATGTGCTTTATGTCCAAATTTATTGCAATTAAAATAGTAACCATTAAACTTAGGTTTAGGATTGGACTTACCTTTCTTGCTTTGGTAAATGTTTTCTATATGACTTGGTTTTCCACAGTGGTGGCAAACAGGCTTGTTGTTCTTTGTCTTTGCATTCCTCCTTTAACCATTCTTAGATGATTCTCCTTTCTCAGCAGATGTCTTTGGTTTAGTGTGACCTAATCCAAAAGAATCTTTTGACCTTCTTGATGCTTCCATTAGATTCTCAAAATGAGTCAAAGTTTCATTAGGTTTATTCAACCTTTCATTAAGTTCCTTCTCAGATCTTAGATCATCTTTTAATTGATTGTTCTCAAATCTCAGACTTATCATTTCCATATCTTTCCTACTAATCTCCTGATTTGCAAGTAGCAGTTGATTTTCCATGTCAACCTAATTGATTGTCATCATCTACACATCATGTGTCCTTTCATCAAGTCTAAAAGATATCCCTCTTTTGTCTTCTTCTGCCATAGTTTTTTCATCTTTAGCTTTCTTCTTTTGTTCCAATACTTCACATAGTCTTACTGTCTGCATTTCTTGTTCTCTTTTCAAGTTTCTAACTTCTTCACATAGTGCATTGTTCTTTTCTAGTAGATCTGCAATTACTGCATTGATCTCAGTAGAATCTTCATTCTAAAATAGATTTGTAGTGTCATCTTCCTGGTAATGAGTATCATTCATTTGTTTAGCCAAATCTTTCCTGGCTGTCAATGATTTCTTCAATTCATGTCTTGCTATCTCAAGCTGATGTAATGCTAGTTGGATCTCAATCTTCTGATTCTCAATGAATTTTCCCAACTTGTAAACCTCCATCTCAAGATCTGTACTCACAAGCTTATTGAAAGCTTTTGAAGGTGAACTATGCTCAGATACCAATTGTTGGAAGTACAAGAATGGTAAAGCATGATACTGAGAGGGAGGGTGAATCAGATTTTAAAAATTAACCACTTAAAATAGATTGATCCAAATTCATACATATATGAAATTAACCTAACTTCAGATAGCATCCATAACATCAAATATGTAACTCATAACATAGAATTTTGGTAACCCAGAAACCCAAATAGGTAAAACTGGGGTGGGGATGACACCCAAAAAATCTTCACTACTGCAGTAATAAAGTGTGCCTGTTAGGGCTACAAAATTTTGATTGCAATATGCAATCTACCTAGTTAAAGGTCTTTTCTATTAAGAACTAAAGATCATTACAATCTACCTTGTTAAAGGATTTCAACTTACAGTAAAGTAAGCACTCGGGCTAAGAGATTAGAAATGGTCTTCTAAAACCACTCTGTTAAGAGATTTAACCTGATACACATGTTAGAATGTTCCAAGTAGTGATCCTTCGTTATGCACTCAGATGCTGATGATGGATCTTCTCTTTTCAATAACCTCTCTGATTTCTCAATCTGATATGTCTTTACTTTGCTTATCACTGCTCTGTCATTCTGCTTGATCTAGGCTTCTTCTCAAAATGACTTACAGTTGATCTCTCATGAACACATAATCCCTCTTTGTATATCTCTTGCTCTCACACACTCTCTCTAATTTTAGGGTTAGAAGCCATCTTATTATACATTTTTAGATCTAGTGGCGAGATCTAGATAAACGATCAAGATCTATTGTTCATACCTCAAATGCATCATGATTTCCTGATTGGCTCCATGCCATGCATAGTATAAAACAATTAAATACAAAATTAAATCAGTAGACAAATATTAAATGCATACAAATGTCAGCTCAGATCTCATACAAGTTAGCCTCAACCGTTTACATCAAAGTTTGAATTAATTTTGACATGTATGCAAAAACTGTTCTACTCAGCACAACACATCTTTGATGCTCGATACTTAATATTCTACTTGGCTTGGCATGATGTAACTTGGCAACCTAAAACTTGCTTGAAAATGTTGCTTGGCCTTGAATGTTTAGCTTGGCCACAGTGATAACCAACTAAAACTGCCTAAGTAAATGACTAAGTGTGGGTCACTAATCATCAATAGAACTTAGGGATTAATAGACATAACCATTAGGATTAGATTCACATTATACTACTATTGGAAAGTTGAATTTACTAAGATTATATTACTATTATTTTGTTGTCATTATGGCAACAAAGTCATATGAAGTTTTGATAGTCAGTTCATAGACTTTGAAGCTCAGAATTTGGCTAAGTATAAAAGATAGTGCAATTAGAGATATCCCTATTGATTAGAGAAATAGCGCACATTTGTATGAATAAATCATGATCTTTGCCTTTGGATATAAGTTTTTCAATACAATGTTATGCTAAGTCTATACATGCAAATTCAGATATATCAGTATGGTGAAGTTACAACAAAGTCTAATTGCCACTATCAGTTCAGTAGAACAGAGCATGGAGCCAACTACAGATTTTGATTAGCCTATATTAATTTATTTTTTTATGGCTATGTGCATATTTTAATATTTATGTAATGATGTTGTTATCACACATGTAAAAATGCTTAAGTTAATTAATTTGGAAGCATTGTGTATGTTGATTTTGGGCTAACTAAGTCTTAGTTTCGGTCGCGTCTATTGAGTATGTATATATAATTGACATGTATTTTTTATTAGTGTGTCGAATGGTTGTAAGATAACAAATGTAAGTAAGACAATAGTAAAGGAGAATAGTCAGTATGAGATAAAGCTCTACCAGTGATTAGAGTTTCAGCACACAAAAGGAACTGATCAGACAAGCAGTGTCATAACAACAGTTCAACTTTTAGATATTGTGAGTATTTGTTATCAGGAGGTTGTAGCCTTCTTATTATTGAGTAGTGAGCTCTGGTAATGTTCCATCCACCTTTAAGAGGGTTTTTAAAATAATCCTAATATGGTCATTGTACTTAGCATTGTAATGACTGCTCCTAATAGGGCAAAGGAACTCTAACAAGTTCATAAGACTAAGTGCAATTATTTGTGGGTACTAATTCCCACTGGAGTTTTCCTCTGATCAAGTTTTCCCCATAAACATATCTTGTGTTATGTTTTATGGTTGATATTCTTTTATTATTAAATTTGTTATCTATTTATTGAGCTAAGTTTCAAGTTGCTGAAATATAATAAATTGTTGAACACTAATTCACCCCCCTCTTAGTGTACGCATTCCTAACAATTGGTATCAAAGATTTGGTCCTCTAAGAGAAGTTTAACAACTTGAGGAGATCATCGATTCAGCAAAAGTAAAACATCTGAAGAAAAATCTTGAAGCAGCTCTTGAAGATCTTGACAAAACTGAAAAAGAAAATGAAGAACTGAAATTGAAAGTTGATGGCTCGCAAATGCTCATCAAAAAATTAAGAAAAGATTTGAAATATTGCTCTATGAATGATTTGGGAAAAATGGTCAAAAAGGTGAATAAAGAAAACATGTCTCTGAAGGATAAGATTGAAGATTTGAATGAACAGTTAACAGATAGTTGGACAACTATTGAAGAAAATACTAAAGAAAGTAAACAATTAGATGAAGAACTTATGCAAGAAAACATTAAAATCCTGGAGTTGGAGAACATCAAGAAAAAGATAGAATCTGAGTTGATAGAAGCCAAGAATCATATTGAGAAATTACACACAAGTTATGATCTATTACAATCACATCTTTATGCACAAAAGTTAAGAGGTGATACCACTGGTGTTGGATACAATGAAGCACAAATTCAAATCAATACAATTCAAGAAAGAAAGAATGAACAAGAAGAATCTACATAAGCAAAGACAACTAAGAATCTTGCAGAAGCTAAAGCAGAACCACCTAAATATGAATGCAAACCAGTTAACCATACTTTTTATGCCTATAACAAACAAGGACAGATGGAAAGGGATTGTAAAGAGGTAAGACCTTTCAATTGTTATTTTTATTCATGCAATAAATTTGGTCATAGAGAAATACACTGTAGATCAAATCTAAGAAATTAGACACAACAAAATCAAAGAAGTCAGACTCAGTACAATCAAAGAAATCAATCACAGTAAAATTATCAGAACATCACATGTCAGATATGTAATTACAATGGACACACAACCAAACAATGCAACATGGTAAATCATATCAATAGACTTCCAATCATTTGTCACTCTTGTAAAAAAGCTGGACACATCTCAAGGTTTTGCAGATCTAGAGCGCAAAGACAAGAAAGACCTAATAAGTCTCAAGGATCTCTATTTGAAGAATCTGGAGAAGTCAAGTTTGTGAAATATATAGAAGATTCAGGAAAAATATGGGTTGAATTAAAGAAAGATGATGATACATACAAAGTGGTAGAAGCATCCATAGTGGATGCACCTTCTACTTCAGGATAGATGACCTTCATGGTCATAGGGGGAGCTAGACAAGCTCTAAACCCCTGTGTGGCTGGTATACTCACCTCCGAGTATGCACCTTTAGTTTTATGTTCTTGGTTACATATTAATATAATATGCAAGAGTGCAAATTTCAAAGTGGACTAGGAACTAAATTGGGAATTCACAGTGGAAACCATGTGTCGACAATGAGCATTAATTGTAGTAATTCAATTTATAAGTCACTAAAAGATCTAATGTCTTCACTTTTACATTTGAGATCAAGAAGTTGGAGAGCACAGGAGATTTAATCATATTAGTATTAACATACTACCATTGGTTGGTTAGAAAAGTGGATTGCAGTTGTAATGGAACCCTAGTGCAGATGCGTCATTTTAGAATCTCCGTGAAACCTTATTTAAGAAAACTACAAGTAAGTAATGGAAACTCCTATAGTCTTTGACATCACTAGAAATAAGAGATATGTGTTTAAAAAGAATCCATTCAAGTCAGTGTTAGATGATGTTGAAGGGGCATTTTCCAAGACTCGGTTAGGATTTGTCCATGTTGAGGATATATGTTCTTACATTTACTGTAAGAAGGAGTCTATATGTGATAACAACATAATGATTCTTATGGCATCTATGATTAACCCTAATTACTTGTTCAAGGATGAATTTTCACGTCTCTTAGATAAACCTATTTTTGAGTATACAAATGCGCATGAGTTTTATGAACTAGAATGGGTTAAAATTCCACTTAGTAGGATTCATGATGATCTATTTTGGATTGGTGAAGTTCCTATCCATATTATTGGTAATCTCATTCATGAGATGACTGGACTCTCTAAGGTTAGTCCCATTCTTCCCACTGGAAAGGATGTCAAGAAATAGGTTGAGAAGGCATGCTTATCTACGAGCGATAGGCATAGAATGACTGTGGATCCTATTATGGAGAAAGACATCAAACTCATTACCATGATACCTGGTTACAATTTTTAGCACACAAGTAGACTAAATAGTGTATCTATAGCTATAGTTCTGGAAGAAATAAGGATAGTAAGAGATAACACTCACTATAACCTTTTTGAGATATTACATGCACAACTAATTGAGAATATTAAAGCTATCAAGCATGACAAAAGAAAAATATTCAGATTTGGTTCCTTGATTATATACATGTACTTCTACATTGTTGGTAAGGTTTCTAATCTTTACCTAGACAGAAGCAAACTTACATTGCCTCAAATTTCATTGAAAGATACATCTGAAAGTAGTATAAAGGATTCTATGGATATGGACATCAAGACATTCAGAATTAAGATGTAGAAGAGGTTCAGAATACCTGAGAATATAGTTGAAAAATACAAGGACACTATATGTTTTGTTAGAATGATTTTAGAATAACTGAGAGGGGAGGGGTGAATCAGTTATCCTTAGGTCTAGATGTAGAAAATAAAACTTTTCTATATTTTAGATCTACTTGGCAGTAGTAGCATATGTCAACAAATTTAATAATGTAGTTTACTGTCTAATGAAATTGCTTGTAGAAACATAACAGTAAAACAAATCATAAGCATTCACACAAGTTGACACAAGTATTTAACATGGAAAACCAATATGGGAAAAACCACCAGTAACATGCTACCAAGTTTTCACTCTTCTGAAGTGAGCTTTGTGAGGAGCCAACCCTGTTAAAGGTTACAATAACACACTGTTAGGTGTGACCTAGTTAAAGGATTTAATCACCCTGTCAGGAGTGGTCTTGTTAGAGACTTAGAACATTCCACCTGAATGTCACCTTGTTAGAGGATTTATACAAATGACTGTTAGGTCAACCTTGTTAAAGGATTTTAACTAATACAATGGTTAGAAAGTAATTAGTAGTTGTGATCTGATACATACAACTTACTTTGAAAATTCAGATCTAATTACAGCTCTGATGTTAACTTACTGGATAGCCTGCATTGTCATTTCAACCTTTTGATCTTCTTGGAAATTCGTCAAGCAATCACACATGCAACTCTTTGCTTCTGTATTCAGCCTTCTCTACTAGATCATGCCAAACAGTAAATCAACTATGCAATCCTCTTGCATACACACATGTAATTCCACATTCAGCAGTACACTGAGCACACTCAATGAATAACCCCTGAGGTTATCATATACCTATCTTTCTAGGTTAGATAAATCTTTTCTGCTTAATCAAGATCGTAGATCTTAGGTTAGGTCAGATCTAATGGATCATTCCATCATTTACATTACATTTACTTCTCCAAAGTAGTCTCTAATTAAATCTTGAAGCCATGCATTAATTACAGTTACACATACATTAAATGATGTGGATCAATCTTTAATTAACATTACATATCCCAATAAAATTAACTAAGTCAGCCAGAGATCTCAAATCTCATCATTAATCCAATTATTGTAAGTTGGACAACATCACTATTTCCACTTAGCAATTTCACTGGTGCTCAGCACTGACCAAACTTTCTTGTCACAAACAACTTCGCTCAGTACAAGAAACTTTGCTCGACACAACCAACTTTGCTCGGCACAAGCCAAACTTGCTCGGCACAAAAAAAACCAAAAAAACTGTCTTTGAAAGATAAACAACTAATTACTTTGCTAGAGTGCCAACTGATCAAGTACCCTTTTATTGTCCTTAACTCAACCATTCGCTTGGTCTTCTTGTTAAATCTTCTTCATCAACAATAGATATTGATGGGGAGGTGGCCTAACTCTCTGAAATTCCTACTCTCTTCTAGGAATCTCACCTGGAATCCTATTCAATTCAGGACTCTCTCTAGACTCACACTTGAGTCTCTTTAGGGCTACTCTCAGACCCTAA
>MU223795.1:1063660-1081983 GCA_018584345.1 Thuja plicata
TTAGCTAAGTACCATTTAAATAACTAGAATGCATCAGATTTTTCCTTGAGAAACATTACAGTCATCATCCTTGAATAATCATCAACAAATAGAATAAAATATCTAGCACCACAGTAGCTTCTTTCTCTAATGGGACCATAGAGATCAATATGGACTAATTCTATAATTTCCTCTGAAATATGTGTTTTACTCTTGAAACTAGGCTTAGTCATCTTTCCTAGTTGACATTGTTTGCACATAGCATTCTCAGGTTTCTTTAACTTAGGTAGCCCTCTAACCTTTTTTAATTTACTTATACTTACCAAGTTATCAAAGTTCACATGAAACAACCTCTTATGCCATAACCAAACATCATTGCACTGTGCAAACAAACATGTTTCTTCAGATAAATCCAGATAAAATAAGTTACCTTTAGTCTGATCACCACTTCCAACACGTTCTCTAGTAGAATCATAGATCTTTGCTTTTCTGTGATGGAATTCAACTTTGTAACCAAAAGTGTTCAGCTGTACAACACTTAGCAAATTATATTTAAGATCGTCAACCCAATACACATTATCACATCTGATTTTGTCAGTCAAGTTAATCAATCCTTTGCCTTTGATAAGACGTGATGCATCATTACCAAATTTTACATATCCTCCATTGCATTGGTTTAGGGTTTCAAACTTATCTTTGTCACCAGTCATATGATGGGAACAACCACTGTCAATGATCCAATGATCACTTTTACTCATATAAGAGATTAATACAGTTTTATCATCATCATTAGAATTTTCTTTCATTGCAACATAAACAACTTCTATATCATTGTCATTAGAATTGTCAGTATCATTGTCAGAAGTTTCTTTAGAAATATAACAATATTTCTTACCTTTGTCTTTGTAATCCTTATATTTCCTAAAGTCTCGGTCATCCTACTGTCTTTGTATTACTTGTATTTTTAGTCCTTTCTTTCATCTTTTTCATTCTTATCAGGACATCTAGCAGTTATATGACCAACTTTATTGCATGAAAAAAAAAATAGGAAGTTTACCTCTGTATTTTCCTTTTCCTCTGGATAGCCTTTTTTCCATAAGTGCTTCAAGTTCTTCAAGATCATCATCAGTAGTGTCACTATCACTTTTCACATGTTTCTTTCCTTTCTTAGATTTATTGAGAACCGACTATGATCAAAAAGTAGAATCAATACCTTATGGATTATAGTTATCATAATTTGACATTTCAAATGCAATGAATCTTCCTATCAGATTTTCCAGATTCAGATTATTGTTAGGAGTGCATCTCAATTCTTGAATTGTAGAAACTCTAATAGCATATACAAGAAGTAAATTTCTCAACACCTTGCTCATAATAGTGTTCTCATCTATTGTTCCATTATCTCCTCTAATGGCATTTACAACTTCTTTTACTCTACCATAATACTGATTAACATTTTCACCTTCTTGCATTTTCATCTCATCAAACTTACCTCTTAGACTTTTTGATTTAGCTCTTAGCACATTTGTGTCTCCACCATAGATAGTTGCAAGTTTATCCCACATTTTCTTTGAATTTGCACATCTCTTTATATCATCAAACTCTGAATAGCTCAATGAGGAGGCAATCTCCAACATTGCTTGACTGTGCTCTTTCTTTTCTTTTATTTGTGCAGCTGTGAGAGGAGTAGAAGGTGATACATAGTCATTTTCAATAAGTCACTTAGCATCATCTCCAATACTGGCCAGATGCAGTTTCATCAAACTCTGCCATGCAGGAAAGTTATCTTTGTTCAACTTGGGAACCTCCTTCTTATACATCTTGATCTTTTTGCTCCAAGTACCTTCAAACTATTTTCAGGAAACCAAAGCTCTGATACCAATTGTTACAATGATTTTAGAATAACTGAGAGGGGAGGGGTGAATCATTTATCCTCATGTCTATATGTAGAAAATAAAACTTTTTTGTATTTTAGATCTACTCGGCAGAAATAGCATATGTCAACAACTTTAATCATGCAGTTTAATGTCTAATGAAATTGCTTGTAGAAACATAACAGTAAAACAAACCATAAGCATTCACACAAGTTGACCCAAGTATTTAACGTGGAAACCCAATATGGGAAAAACCACCAGTAACATGCTACCAAGTTTTCACTCTTCTGAAGTGAGCTCTGTGAGGAACCAACCTTGTTAAAGGTTACAATAACACACTGTTAGGTGTGACCTAGTTAAAGGATTTAATCACCCTGTTAGGAGTGGCCTTGTTAAAGGACTTAGAACATTCCACCTGAATGTCACCTTGTTAGAGTATTTATACAAATGACTGTTAGGTCAACCTTGTTAAAGGATTTTAACTGATACAATGGTTAGAAAGTAATCAGCAGTTATGATCTGATACATACAACTTACTTTGCAAATTCATATCTAATTATAGCTCTAATGTTAACTTACTAGATAGCTTGCATTGTCATTTCAACCTTCTGATCTACTTAGAAATCCATCAAGCAATCACACATGAAACTCTCTGCTTCTATATTTAGCCTTCTCTGCTAGATCATGCCAAACAATAAATCAACTATGCAATCCTCTTGCATACATAGATGTACTTCCACATTCAGCAGCACACTAATCACACTCAATGAATAATCCCTGAGGTTATCATATAACTCTCTTTCTAGGTCAGATAAATCTTTGCCGCTTAATCAAGATCATAGATCTTAGGTTAGGTCAGATCCAACAGATCATTCCAAAATTTACATTACATTTACTTCTCCAAAGTAGTCTCTAATTAAATCTTGAAGCCATGCATTAATTACGATTACCCATACATTAAATGACATGGATCAATCTTTAATTAACATTACATATCCCAATAAAATTAACTAAGTCAGCCAGAGATCTCAAATCTCATCATTAATCCAATTACTGTAAGTCAGCCAACATCACTATTTCCACTCAACAATTTCACTGGTGCTCGGCACTGAACAAACTTTCTCGTCACAAAAAAATTCGCTCGGCACAAGAAACTTTTCTCAGCACAAGAAACTTTTCTCGACACAAGCCAAAATTTCTAGGCATAAAACAGCCAGAAAAACTATCTTTGAAAGATAAACAACTAATTACGTTTCCAGAGTGCCAACTGATCAAGTACCCTTTTATTTTCCTTAACTCAACCATTCACTTGGTCTTCTTGTTAAATCTTCTTCATCAACAATAGATATGGTACTCAAATAGATAACAATAGTCTCACCAGTTAAGGTTTGACAATAATGACAAAATAACAATTGCTTGCAATGTCACTTTCCAACCATGTTTTATGGTAGAAATAGATTGTACATGCATGGAAGCAGTTGAGCCAAGAACTAAATGGATTCACCCACTTGGTTATGAAGTAGAAGAACATATTCTAGAAGGATATGCACAAGTCCTTCTATCTGCACCTAAAGATCCAAATGAGCCTAGATGGGGTACATATAGAGAAAAGACAAATCAAGTTGATTCTATCCTTTACAGTGCAGATAATAAAAGGAAAGCATCAAGGATTACCTCTAATATTTTGAAAGTTCATGGTGTCACCCAAGAAGACCTAGATAAAGCTAGGGAAGATAAAATTTCTAAATAACTCAATCAAAAACCTATAGAATTCAAGATTAAAAAATCTAATGATATCCATAAGAAGAAAAGGAATAAGTTTGGTGAGAGAATATCTGTGCCCTCAACTACTATTGATCTGGAATCCTCTCCACCTTTTGTGCCAAGAAAGATGACTAGAAGAAGGAAGCAAGTCCCCACAAGCCACCCATCCTCAAGGACAACACGAAGCAAAGTAAAGAATACTCAAGCTCCTCCTGAGGTAGGACTCAGACCTAGTCTGGAAGTTTTGAGAAACATAATCATTAATGAAGGAAGGTTAGATTCAATTGAAAATGTCTATGATAAGTATAAAGAAATTGATAAATCAGAAATACATTCTATGATTATCTCACATTTGATCAAGTTCAAAAGGTTATTTTTGGAACTTAAGACAGTCGTTCCTGACAAATTATGGAGCATACTTGACTTATTAAAAAGACAAGCCTTAGAAGAGGATACAAGGATTAGAGAAGAAACATTAGATAATTTTCTCCCTATTTGTTCACATGATGAGAAGGTGATACTGTTAGATCTGGTAAAACCTCATCTAAGAAATAAGAAAAGAACTCTACACATTATGAATAAAGAGTATGAGTTGGTTGGAAAGGAGACTGAAAAATTATTCGAGAAATTGTTTTTGGATAGACACATGTATCCATCAATGATGCCTACAACTAAAGCTACTCCAGCTCCCTCCAAGAAAGAAAAAGAATAAGAGATTCTAAATGTGCCCATTACAAGTCCACATGATTCTACGCTCAAAGTCTTGTCACCTTCTGATACAGTCAAAGATTCAAATGAAACTATTATAATAAATGATGTTGAGATAACCATGTTAGCCTCAGGTAATGATTTGAATAAGTTTGAGGAAGCCTTTGTGAGTATTGAAGAAGCTGAGATATTATGTAGTGATAAAGACTCTTTGTAGCAAGAAAAAGTCCCAACTAAAGAAATAACAGGACAAGATATGATAGAAAGGATGAACCTAATGAAATACCCTCTGTTTAGATTCTAGTGAAGAGTGAATGTATGGATGTGAGTCAAAATGCAATATTCACTCCATCTATCAAGCCATCAATGTCATTGTTGTCAAGTTTGACCCTTGATACAACAAACCTAGATTCATGGGGAGAAGAAGATTTGATCAAAATAAGTGTATTGGACGTGGAGAAAGAAAAAGAGAAACAAGTAATGATAAATCCTCTATTTCTTAAGTCAGTCAGCTTTTTGAACAACTTAGTGCCAGCAGATAAGAAATTGACAAATATTCAATCAGTTGATGATGTCGATAGTATTTTGACAAGCTTTAAAGAAAATTTCACAAGTCTAGTAGACTCAGCTACTAAAATTGTAGAAGAAAAGTACAAAAAGGAAAGGCTAGATGAATTAATAAATAACTTCTCATTAGATCTTAACTCATTGAAGATTGGTCAAGAAATTATGAAAGAGTTAGCAGCAAAAGGTAGAAAAGTGATAGCTAACTGTATGGACAGAGGTAAGCTCACTTCAGAACATACAAAGATGATTGAGGAAGCAGACATCTTGATTGAAACTATAAGAAAATAATTTGAAGTCTCTTCTCAAGACATCAATGTCTGTAACAACATCTATCAAGGGAAGTTAGATAAAAGTGAGAAAGCCAAGATAAAGATTAGCAAGATAAGGACCATACAAACACAATTAAGAAATGCACTTGCACCCTCCTTAGCTGTACCGAATTAGAATATCAGGTAGATTGATGCAACTATTGTTACATATGATCAAGGCCCCTACATGGATCTGATAAAAATGGAGAAGCTCACCTATGCATTATATGCCCATCTTCAGACTGTTGATGCACTCAAGGTGTTTTGGCAGCAAGAAGTCAAAAACCTTTAGATTGCATATCTAGATGTCTACTCTAAGTAACTACTTAGAGACTTTATATTTTTAGCACATTTGTCATTAATGTCAAAGGGGGAGTATAGTGTATAAAGGAGATTGGTATATATAGATGAATTGGTGTATATAGATGAAGATATGATGTAAAGTTAGAAAAGGTTATATCAGTATAAGTGTAGTTTTTGTGTTAAGTCAAAGTTTAGTAACTTGGCCACATTCCTTTGTTTCCATTAATTTAAAAGGGGGAAATTGTTGGAAAGTTGACTTTACTGAGATTATATGACTAGTTTTGTGTTGCCATTATGGGAAAAAAGTCATATGAATTTTTGATAGTCAGTTCATAAACTTTCAAGCTCAAAATTTTGCTAAGTATAAAAGACAGTGCAGTCAGAGATATACCCGTTGATCAGAGCACCAAAACACATGCGTAAAAATGAATCATGATCTGTCCCTTTGGATATAAGTTTTTGGATACAATTTTATGCTAAGTCCTTACACACAGATTCAGATATATCAGTATGGTGAAGTTACAGCAAAGTATAAGTGCCACTATCAGTTCAATAGAACAGAGCATGGAGCCAACTACATATTTTGATTAGCATATATTAATTTGTTTTTTTATGGATATGCACCTATTTTAATATGTTTTTAATGATTTTTTTATCACTCATGTAAACATGCTTAAGTCAATTAATTTGGAAGCGTTGTGTATGTTGATATTGGGCCAACTAAGTCTTAGTTTTGGTCGTGTATATTGAGTATGTATATATACTTGACATGTATTTTATATTAGTGTGTCGAATGGTTGTAAGATAATGAATGTAAGTAAGATAGTAGTAAAAGGAGAATATTTAGTATGAGATAAATCTCTACCAGTGATTAGAATTTCAATGCACAAAAGGAATTGATCAGACAAGCAGTGTCATAACAACAGTTCAACTTTCAAATATTGTGAGTATCTGTTATCGGGAGGTTGTAGCCTTCTTCTTATTAAGCAGTGAGCTCTGGAAGTGTGTCATACACCTTTAATAGGGTTTGTAAAAGACTCCTAATAGGGTCATTTTACTTAGCATTGTAATGACTTCTCCTAACAGGGTAAAGAAAATCTAACAAGTTCATAAGACTAAGTGCAATTATTTGTGGGTACTAATTCCCACCGGGGTTTTCCTCTGATCAAGGTTTTCCCGTAAACATATCTTGTGTTATGTTTTATGGTTGATATGATTTTCTTATTGAATTTTTTATCTATTTATTGGGCTAAGTTTCAAGTTGCTAAAATATAATAAATTGTTCAACACTGATTCACCCCCCCCCTCTCAGTGTTCCTATTCCTAACAACTACTCTTGACGATTGTGAGGAAAGTGAGAATTATCTTGTGATAGATGATTCAGACGAGAGTATGGAAATAAACCTTTCTGATACAATCATAAAATTTAATAAATTTTCCATCAATACCATCTCAACCTTTGAAATTGACCCAAATGATCCAATACCCCTTATCCACCCTGAGCTTATAACTTGGGATTCTCCTAATAATCCAGAACTTGATGTTTTCCATAACAATGATGCAATTATTGACTATCTTGGAATCATAGATCATCTACCACCAGGGAATCATAAATTAGGATTTCCAATAGAACTCAATGACACAGCTTATTTTGGATAGGGTGCCAATCCTTTCAGTCATAAAAATATAAAAATAATCAATAGATCTAACGGTGAAAACCACTCAGTGGTAGTGTTAGATACTAAAAAAGTAAAAAGAAAAGATGTATCTGAGGGTGAAAACCTCTTTGAGGTGCCTAAAAATGGAAGGATTGACACTCTCCCCAATTATATGTATTAAGAGAAATCTGAAATAATTATTGAACCAACGTTGCCTCTCAACATTGGAACAGATGATACCCACGTATTCTGAAAATAGAAACATCTTTAATAGAGTCAGAAAAGAAGCCTTTTCATAATTTTTTAAAGAGAGATAGGTCAACTTTTCCTGGTCTTATGCTAATATGCCTGGGCTAGACCCTCATCTTATTATGCATCATTTGTCTATTGCACCTGGAATCAAGCGAATAAAGCAAAAACTTAGAAAAATGCATCCTCATACTGCACTTATGGTCAAAGAAGAATTGAAGAAATTAATAGATTTTGGATTCATTCAAGCTATTGATTATGCTAAGTGGATTTCCAATATTGTACCAATATCCAAGCCAAACAAGGCTATCAGGATTTGTATAGATTTTCAAGATCTCAATAAGGCTTTTCCTAAAGATGACTTTCCATTGCCTAACATTGATATTATAGTTGATTTGACAGCTGGGCATGAGATGTTATCCTTAATGGAAGTTTTTCCAGCTATAACCAGATCAAGATTGTGCTAGAAGACTAGGAAAAGACTACTTTTACATATCCTTGGGGCACATACTATTGGAATGTGATTACTTTTGGGATAAAAAATGCTAGTGCAACTTATCAGAGGGCTATGACCACAATCTTTCATGACATGATGCATACCATAATGGAGGAGTATGTTGATGATATCCTAGAAAATTCCAAGAACAAAGATGGTCATTTAAGAGTGTTGGATAGAATATTGATCTGGATGGATAAGTACCAGATTTGACTCAATCTAAAGAAATGTGAATTTTGGGTTACATCAAGAAAACTGTTAGGGTGTATTGTCTCAGCTAAGGGCATAGAAGTTGATGTAGAAAGAGTAAAGGCAATCATGGAGATGGCTTCACCTATGAATATAAGTCAATTAAGATCTTTACAAGGATGCCTCCAATTAATCAGAAGGTTTGTTTCTCAATTAGAGAAAAGAAGTCATCCTTTTCAACACCTGTTACATAAGGACATATTATTCAAATGGGATGATAAGTGTGAAGAATCCTTCACTAAGATCAAGCAATATTTAGCAAATCCTACTACTCTTATGTCACCAATTCCAGGCAAACCACTCTTGCTCTATATTTCAGTTATAGAAGTCTCACTCGGTGCTTTTTTGGCCCGACAAGATCAAGAAGGAAAAGGGAAGGCTATATATTACATCAGTCGCACCCTTGTGAGATATGAGATCAATTATTTACCAATTGAACAAGAATGTCTAGCAGTGGTATTTGCTTCACAAAAGTGGCAGCATTACATGTTGTCTCATTCTATCAAGCTTATTGCAAAGATGGATCCTTTGAAATACCTTTTGAGCAAGACAACATTAACAGGAAGATTGGCTAAGTGGGTTATGTTGCTTAGTGAATTTGATATTGAGTATGTGGATTGGAAGGCCATCAAGGGACAAGTAATTGAAGATCAATTAGCTGAGGCACCACTAATAGATGATCAAACTATACATACATAATTTCTAAATGCACATATCTTGACTTTATCTACAAAAACATGGAAGTTGTACTTTGATGGATCATATACTCATCATGGTTCAGGAGTTGTAGTGTTATTTGTTACACCATAAGGATATACAATACTAGAGTCTTACAAGTTACTCTTTCCTTGTACAAATAATGTAGCTGAGTATGAAGCTTTGATGATTTGATTGAAGATGGCTCTACAATGGAAAGTCACTAAATTGAATGTCTATGGACACTCCCAGTTGATTATCAAACAAGTTAATAATGAATACCAGACCAAAGATGACAAGTTGTTACCATATAATCATATGGTGGATGACTTTAAGCGATATTTTTCACTCATTACCTTTGAGAAAATTCTAAGACATGAAAATAAGGTTGTAGATGCTATGACAACAATTGCTTCTCTATTTGATGTGGAAGATACCAAAGCCCATTTTGAGTTCTTAGTGGAATCTTTGGCTTATCCTTCCTAAAATGATCCTGATACAAGTTTCATATGTCATATTATCAGACAAGATTCCCCTACATATGGAAAGATATATTCCTACCTAAAAGACAATATCATTCCACTTGAATTATCCAAAAACCAAAAATGAACCCTTTTATGCCAAACCTCCTTCTATCTCCTCATATCCGACACCCTGTATCGGCGAGGTCTTGATGGTACTCTCTTACGATGTCTTGAACATGATGAAGCTCACATTGCCTTACAAGATGTACACGAGGGTATTTGTGGAACACATTCTAGTGGTCCTTCCTTAGCTAAGAAGCTTATGCATATGGGTTACTACTAGCCTACTATGGAGACATATTCCTTTCATTTTGCTAGGAAATGCAAGAAACGTCAAATACATGGGAATCTTATTCATGCACCAGCACAACAACTTCATCCTTTTACAACAACATTACCATTCAGTCAGTGGGGAATTGACCTTGTGGGCACAATTCACCCTCCATCTTCTAATGTCCATAAGTTCATTATAACCGCAATGGAGTATTTTTCCAAGTGGATTGAATCTATTCCATTGATCACTGCTACAAGAAAATAGGTTTCCATGTTTATCCTTAATTATATCATTTGCAGATATGGTATACCTATGCATCTTATTATTGATCATGGGAAGTAATTACAAAAACAAGATATGGATGAACTATGAGCTAAATTTCACATCACCCACCATTATTCCACCATTTATTACCCCAGGTAATGGTCAAGCTGAGGTGTCTATTAAAACCATTCTCAAAATCCTCCAAAAGACTGTCAATGATGCTAGCCGTGACTGACATGTCCAATTGAATCCTTCCCTCTGGGCTTATCGCACTTCCATCTGTACTCCCACTTGAGCCACACCATATTCCCTTGTCTATGGGTCTGAAGTTGTTCTTCCCCTTGAGGTTAGGTTACCTTCTCTTCGTGTGTCCTTGAAATATTTGATTCCAGATGAAGAATATAGAGTTGCACGGCTAACTGAATTAGAATTTTTGGATGAACACTGTCAAAGAGCCTTTGATCACTTGAAGGTCTATCAATAGAGGATGTCTCATAATTATAATAGTACAGTGAAACCCAGAGACTTTCAGGTGGGTGAGTTAGTCCTTTGTGATAACCCCAAAAATCAGCAACATCATGAGAAAAAGGACAAGTTTGAACCAAACTGGTTAGGTCTGATTACAACAGTTTATGGCTCTGGAGCTTATCAGTTGCCTACATCTGAGGGAGATATCTTAGATGAGCCTCTTAATATAATGCACCTCAATAAGTTTTATGCATGAAATCCCAGTGCAAGGGATATGTAAAACATTAAAAAAATAAAAATAAAAAAGACCAAAAAAATAAAAAAAATAAAAAATCACAAGAAAATTGTAATAAAAAGTGTGGTGAAAACCTAGAAACAACCGCCATTTGTGACAAGGTAGCTCCTCTCTCTATTAGGATTCTTATAGTGCATCACCCCATTTGTATATACCCATAAAAAGTGGCTATTCAAGTCCCCATTCACCTTGTAAATATCATAATAAAATGGCCAGTGCATGATTATCCTGTCCATTGTATAAATCCCTAATAAAACCCCATCATAGTTTGGTCTACTATCTTGGTCTTCATCCTAGTCCAGTGTGTCTTTCTTCACCCATAATAAGTTAGTCCATCACATAGCTGGGGGCATGTCCTCGACCTAGTTTGGGAAGTGGATCTATGATAGTCACGACTCGTGACTCTTAGAGGATAGAATGAAGTATTTTTCACCAAACAAGAAAATGCAATCAATTGTTCTTACACAATGCTATTCTAATCATGATTCATAATCTGTGAATCTATCTTTCAAAATGTGACCGTTTATCTATACATTTGCAACAACATCACATCGACCAAACTGATCAATAAACCAAACACTATCTTTGGCAAAGAAATGTATATTCATGGAAGGCATGTTAGAATGATTTGTTATAGATTATGCATTCATATATGGATTTCATTGTCATCATATTTCCTATTCTATTCTAGGATATCTTTGACATGAGTTTAAAACTCCAAATATGTCATTGATTAGGATAGCCGGGATGGGACATGATATTTTCTTTGATTGTTGTTTGTGGGATATTTTCCAATGAAGTTGAAGGAACAAATAATTGGGGTGTCTGTGCATAAGTGCCTTCATCCATTTAATAAGTATTTATAACATACAAAACATGTTGTTATATTAATACTATTGACGGTGATACACCACACATACCTCGACTCCAAATATCTGTTCCCCAATGGAGGGGGGATATTCCTTATCTGTTATGCAAACAAAACTCAAGTCATATTGGTTCAATTATACCTAGATGCTTGTCAAGTTTTCTATATTAAAATTCATGCATGAAGTGCTCAGGTCATCCTAGTTTAATTATACCATGATGCTTGCATCTTCTTGTAATATAATGAGCTCAATGATGAAAATCAAATTCCAATAATTATGAAGTTCTAAGATGTTTCGTGAAGTTGTGGAGATACTTATTTCACATATTATTTTACATTACATTTAATAGATTTTTTTTGCATACCCATGCTCCTTTTATAGAGTTCTATAGGATATCTTTCTTAGATCGCCTTTTCTCTTTGTCTATTCCTCTTGTGTCAGAGACATTGTTGTTTAAAATTGAGGACATTCTAGATAACAAAAATATAGCATTTATCATGTTTCATTATGTATATGTCCTTAGTTTTTATTTGTTAGGATTGTTCATTTATATTTAACCATTTATATTTATATGCATATTTTGATCATCTCATTTTATCATAGTTGTCATTTCATCACATTATAGGTCATTATATTACTATCATCATTATACATTTCATTTTATATCATTATAACATATCATTTTTGTTTTCTCATTAATTTCATTATTATCTTCATTATCATTTGTTTTAATCATCATTATTCATCCATCTATTTGAAATTCATTCATATACCATTAGTCATTATATGATCAAATCATAACCATTTTGCATCCATGTTAAAATAAAGAAGAATTCATCACATCCTGCATATGTCAGTATCCACACACACACACACACACACACACACACACACACACATATATATATATATATCATCATAAGAAATGCATCATAGAAGTAATCTTAATATAACTGCATCATATAGAAATTCCATCATCAAGAGTCTATAAAACAAAAATAACATGTCCAAATGTCCAATGATATCTCATAAAATAACCCTGTGTCCATAAGTGTCCATCAAGTCTACAATGATAATACAATAATGATACAATGAAGCCATAAATAAAAAGTGTATATCAAAAAAGCTAAAATCCACTACCTCCAGACTCTGTCTGTCGATGTCTACATGCTGTAATAGAAGTCCCTACTACTGATGGATCTCCAGAACTTGATGATAGTCTCAATGGGCATGATTAGATGCCTCCACTACCCGCTAACCCATGTTTCCGATGTACTTCTATCCTCACTGCATATGATCTCTCTCTAAAGCTCCCAAATCATTGATCTCATGGAACAACCTGTCTGTAGGCCTCCCTTTAGTAGGTGATATCCCTACCAACTTGTATCATCATTCGAAGACTATCTGCATGAGGCCCCAATGTCTCTGTGGACTCAATCTCATCTAGTAATCTCTTCATCTCTCATAACCACTCTATGGTGGTATCTCGCTCATGTATAGCCTCTACGACCTCCCCCTCTAGTCTCTCCACCCATCTCTCTAATCTTGGGACACCGTTAGCATGTACATGTATCATTGCTAGTCTGACTAGAAATGCATCAATGTCTATATCCTCCTCCTCCGCAACATCTCTCTGTAAATAGGGTTCTTGGCCCCTGACATCCATCTCTACTTGTGCATCCTACCCCTGACATCCATCTCTACCTGTACATCCTATGCCCCCACATATGGCATCTGTACATCATCCCCAACATCAAGCATATGATTTTCCTATATTTCATCCTGTATAAATCCACCTCGTACCACTCTCTTCTGGCCAAGTATCACATCTGCCTCATCCTGTACCTAACTTGCCTGTATCCCCACTTGTGCATGTACTGCAAGATATACTGGTATCGGTATTTTTTACTATATCGGTACTTATGCCTATCTCGGGGCAGCTTCTGGTATCTATATAGGTGGCTAGTGTCCCACCTGTCTAGCCAAAGGTGGCATCAAACCCCATGGTCCCACTCTATCCCCCCTCCTCTCAGGACCATCACCTCTGTCACCTCCATCATCTCCATCATCATCGCCACTTGTACCTCTCCCTCAACCTCTCCTATCCTAGCCTTGTCTCCTATCTCAGCGTCTATCCTTAGCATCTCTCTGTGGTGGCCTCTCTGCTAGGTCAGTCAATCTAGGGAATGTATTATCCCTTAGATATCTTTCATACTCCGCAGTCATGCCTAGGTCTATGACCTCTTGTCTCATCGACCATGCCTAAAATGGCATGTCCATGAACTCCTACCTCACAATCTCATATGAAACCATAGGCCCCTAGTCTCATCTCTCCTGGTGGGAGCGTGCAAACTCTATCACCCCCTACGACATCCCTTGAATCCTGCCAAATTGTCGCAAGACCCTGCTAACCATCTACCTCTCTATGATATATGAATTCCTCCCTATAAACCATGGAGACTCAAAGAAGTATCTAAGTTGATGCTCATCCTTCGATGGCTCACACCCTAGGTAGGGTCTCCAGATCATAGAATATATAGTATCAAATGTATATCTCCAAAACTCCAATTGTCCCAGCTTACGTTGAGACTGGATAGATGCATAAAGAAATATGTATGGCTTCCCAACGCCTTGGAATCTAAGAGTTGTGGGTCATGTGATTGCTATGTGCTCCCATGCCCATACATGAAGAAAAGTGACACCACTTGATAGAGATTCCCCCCTCTGATATACTACCTGATGCAGATCATGATAAAGATGCACTAACAAGCACACCCCCCAAGAAAAGCAGGTCCCCTCATCCATCATCTTTTGTAATGTCCAGCCCCATCCAACTGCAAAGCCATGCGATATCCAATCTAGAAAGACATATCCTCTAATTTCTCTAGCTAAAACAGCCGATAGTGCCTCATATTTCTCTACCATATCCTCTCAGTTGATCTCAGTCTCATCTATATCATCGTCACCAAATATTGCTCTGCACTCAATCAAACTACCATTCTGATCATACTGCACCAACTCTCCTGTGATGGGTAGTAATAGGATTTGATAAACATCCTCTAGTGTGACTTTCATCTCTCCTATTGGGAAATGAAAGGTACTCATCTCTGAGTGCCATCTCTCAGCAAGTGCGGTCAACATGCCCAGGTTCACCCGAATCTTAGGCATGTAAATCACATGGTATAATCTCATCGCCTAATTAGTACTTTGTCAGTCTCTGACAGCGCCGATCTCAAACTCTATGTCATAGGATACCTCTCCTGTAACATCAAGACATAAATAATATCCTCCTATCATCGATAATCACCAAATCAAACTATTAGGTTTTGATCAAATTGATCTATCTATCTATCCTATCTATCTATCCTATCTATCAATCGAACACATGTTTATCACATGTATCAATAAATAATTCTATCAATTATCTAAAAACAAGATGGTTTACTAGTGACCATGCTATAATGTTTCCTATCTTGACATAAATCGATCATAATACAACATCGACCAGATCATATCAGCATATCGATATCAAGTCTGACCCAATTGACTTGTCAATTTATCGACATTCTATCATTTTCAATAAATGTGCAACATAGAAAAATGCTTGTGCAGAATCCCCTATCATTTGAGTAGATCTAACGGATGCGCAACATAACTACACAAATGTGCTATATCAAAATTCAAATCCCATGCATGCGCAGGATCCCCAAATGTATGCGCAGTTTTTGTGCAAACATGGTGAGTTGTTGCGCATACATGTGCTGCAACTATACATTTGTTTTTTGCCTTAAAAACAAACAAATTTTCTATCCTAACCTATGGTTGGATATACCCTAAACATGCTAAAATCATATCAAAACATTAAAAAATGAATCAAATTGACAAAGCAGGATGAATCATCTACTGCCTCTCTAGAATCTGGCAGGTTCTAGAAGCATCTTACTCTCTCAAAGTGGTGATCTAACAGTGGGAATGACATCTTCTCAACTCTTCTCTTCTCTCTCTCCAAGCTCCAATCTCCAAATGAAAATTGTACACAATGATCCTATAGTGGACCCTTTGGCCCTATATATAGCCTATGGACCTATTTTTCTTGATGTGTGGACTCTACCCATCGAAATCATTCTATTTCACCCTGTTTTCACTCATAGTTCTTTCGATTATTTTTGTTAGATTGATTGAAAAAAAAAACAACACAATCATAAATTCTATCAATCAATCTCTCGAGGGGGCATGCATAGGTCACTTTCATCGACATTGTCTAGGGTAGGGGCAAAAAGTTGGATTTTTCTTTGAAACAATGTGACCAACACATTATTTCAAAGAGGGGAAAAATATATACACTAAAAAATGGCTTCACTAATTAATTAAATATGTACTATGTAATTAATATTTACTTGATGAATTAATTAAATATTTATTGTTTAATTAATATTTATTTCTTCAATTTATTAAGTAAATTATTCAATTAATTTGATACATTCACTATAGTCTATTCTTCTTATCCTAAGTCTTCTAAATTAGTCTCATTAAAGTGATTAATTATAGAGTCACTAAATATGACTAAATCTCCTAGTCCACCTTATAGACTTAGTCACTTGACACATCACCTTGGCTAAAATAATTAATTATTATTAATTATTAATAAATCATTATCCTCACCCACACATTTCCTATTCCTAAGGGCTACATGGCCTCACAAGACTTGGTCTCATGACTACATGTCTTCTCCTACACTAATTCAAGAAGCAATTCCTATTCCTAAGGACTTTCTCAAGCCACGTCAAAGAGTCTAAGGTGACTCATGGGAAACTTGTACCAAGATTCCTCATGAGGAAAAAGTCCTTCCTCCTTCCTCTCAATGGTCTTTGTGAGACACTTGACATGTGTCTTCCCCTTCCACCTTCTTCTCCTCTATGTCAATGTAGGAGGAACATCCTATTGGAGCTCTCAAGTTTTGGCAAAATTTGGAGTCCTATAAAGTGATAAAACTCTAAAAAATGGAATCCTAAACTGTATGCCAAATAATTGATGATATGATGGAGTACATGAAATGGGATACAAAACTATATTAATTTTCAATTAAAATTTGATGGATTAAGGAAGGAAGCTTTGTGATAGGAACAATCAAAATTATGTAAGCAAAGGTTTCAAAAAATGCTAGAATTTTGTCTTTCTGCAAAGATGATGCCGACTGAGGTTTTAGATGGTCGAATTTTAAAAGTCTAAAAATAACCCAGTTTGGGAAATCAAATTTCCTATCTCCAAAAAAAATCTTAGCTTTTCATGATATGTTTTGGATTTTTGACCAAAGACAAATCCGAAAGTTAGGTAGTTATTTTTTAGTTAGTTTATTGTTTTTTCAAAATAATTTGTAATAAGGGTTGTCTTTTCAACTTAAAGAGGTGTGAAACCTACTCAAAAACATATATATATATATATACATAATATAAAATGGAAAGGAAGACAATATAATACAATTTCATATATTTGGATAGTTTTTAATCAACAAGTATAACATGGACCTGGATGTACTATTTTTTTCAAAATCAATAAAGATAAGTCCCTTTTCTTTCACATGTGTAATAGTTTCATTATCATTTTACAATTAGTCCCTTGCATAAACCAATAGAACTTCTTCAAAGTGATAGTTTGATGTGCATGCTTCCTGATTTGATTCATATTCTATATTTTCAATTGGTTTTCTCATTTTACATGGTTAAATTATGTTGATTGAGGCCTTAGTCAATTGGTCTGTCATCTGAGAAGTATTACCCTTTTGAAATATCTCTGAATTTGTTTTAGGTTGCATGTACATTCCATAACACCTTTGAAGTGATAAGTTTTCTTGTAAAACTATCTCTGAGGTTGAACATAAGATTGAAATGATCTTGACTCTATTGCCCATGGTAGAATAAGGCACTAGTCTAATCATTATTTGGATTATAGTTATTCAGTCCATTGTTTATAGTTTTGTGATATCTTATCTATCTGTTTATTTCAAATTACATACACATTTACTAAACATTCTTTCAATTACTTAAATTATTTTAGTTTACAATTTATTATATATTGCTTTCAGTTATATTTCTTTCAAGTGCCTTTCCATACTTGAGAAAGGAGTTTGAAGTGTTTCTCATCTTCTAAAAAAATCCTTAAGACTTGAAGGATAAGTTTAAGGTATAGGCCTACCAGCCTTGGTTTTGCAAAGCCAAAATTACAGAAGTTCCAACCTTGCCTTGGTTGTGACTTGTTAGTTGGCCAAATCAATTGGGTTTCCAAGCATTGGTTTGGAAAGTTCATAGGAAATCCAATCTATTGTGACTCTGCTGGGAAGTTGTTCAAAAGAACATTTTTGTATTTTACCTAGAAGCTCTGGTGATATATTTAAGACTCTACTGGGAGAAAAGAACTCAAAAGATAGTAATTATTTTACTTCAAATAAGAAGGTGGCGACTGTATTGAATAAAGCATTTTAGTTAGTGACTCTACTAAGGGAGAAGACTCAGAAGGAGATGGTGGATTGTTTTTTCAAATGTATTCATCATTTCAAAGAAAAACATTTATTCCAGATGGCATCAGGCCATTGGATCTTAGGAAATTTTAGTGCATCCCAAATCATTTATCCCCAAAATTTTCACAACTTCTACGAAGGTTCCATGGAGAATGGGATGAATCGACATTGCAACACTTAGATGCATTTTACATATTTATAGAAGATTATGAGATTTGTGCAGAAGATCAGGTGATGAAATTATTTTTTAGGACTTTAAGGGAC
>MU223795.1:1084613-1106847 GCA_018584345.1 Thuja plicata
ATTATGTTGATTGAGGCCTTAGTCAATTGGTCTATCATCTGAGAAGTATTACCCTTTTGAAATATCTCTGAATTTGTTTTAGGTTGCATGTACATTCCATAACACCTTTGAAGTGATAAGTTTTCTTCTAAAACTGTCTCTGAGGTTGAAAATAAGATTGGAATGATCTTGACTCTATTGCCCATGGTAGAATAAGGCACTGGTCTAATCATTATTTGGATTATAGTTATTCAGTCCATTGTTTATAGTTTTGTGATATCTTATCTATCTATTCATTTCAAATTACATACACATTTACTAAACATTCTTTCAATTACTTAAAGTATTTCAGTTTACAATTTATGATATATTGCTTTCAGTTATATTTCTTTCAAGTGCCTTGTCATACTTGAGAAAGGAGTTTGAAGTGTTTCTCATCTTCTATAAAAATCCTTAAGACTTGAAGAATAAGTTTAAGGTATAGGCCTACCAGCCTTGGTTTTGCAGAGCCAAAATTGTAGAAGTTCCAACCTTGCCTTGGTTGTGACTTGTTAGTTGGCCAAATCAATTGGGTTTCCAAGCATTGGATTGGAAAGTTCATAGGAAATCCAATATGTTGATTTGAGCACCAACACTTCCTCCCTATTCTTCCTCTCACATTCCAACTACATCCCCCTTTCTCTCAACCCCTTCAACTAAGTCAATAGCAACCCTAGGATCTCCACCTTTCAATCTCCACCCTAGGATTGTACCACCTAGGCTTGAGTCCTTGAAAAATCTATAAAAGGAGACCCCATTCTTCCTTTGTGAGAGAATAGAGAATAGGAAATAGGCAATAGTAACTTTCAAGCATTCAAGAATTCTAGAGATCAAGCAATCAAGCATCCAAGCATTTAGTCAAGCAATTGAGATAATTTTCATACCATTCCATTATCCATTAGTTTCATAATCAAGATTTAGGCCGTTTTGCATACAAATACACTCAATCTCCACACTTTGGTGACATCTTGGGCAAGGAGCTTCAATTGGAAATCTGAGAGCTCAACACATCCAAGAAATTAAGGCTAAGGAGGACAACAGAGACAAGCTATGATGGGTAAGTGAAGGTAAACTTGTTTTAATTTCATTTGATCATTTGTAATCTTCATTGTGTTGCATTTAGATAGATTTATTAGCTTTATAGTAGTAGTATTTCATTTATAATAGTAGACATCTAATTTGCATACATGATCAAATAGAACTATTTGATGCTTTCAACATTAATTGGGTGGAAAGATCAAAAACTATTATGGCTGATTTCTTGGCCATTGTTTCTTTGAAAAGTGATGATTCAAATTAGACTGGAGTATCTATTGTTGAGGTCAAGAACAGACCTATGGTGCCAGATAATGTTTATAATTGGCAAGTTTTTGAGGATGACCAAGATATCCTCAGGTTTGTCCAATGTCTTGATCATTTTGAGGATCAGCATGTAGATTTTAATGCCTTGGTTGAAGTAGTTGATGGAAAGGACATGGTATTTGGTAATGAAGTTGTTCATTTGAGTTCCAATCATATCCCCAAGGGGTTAGTGGAACTAGAGGAATTGTTCAATGATCAAGATAACTTTATGTCTAAAAAGAGAAATGCCAAACTTGAGGATCTTGAAGAGATAAACCTGGGATCAGAGGCTACACCTTAAAATATGTATATTGGAAAAGGGTTAGATCCCCATATTAGGAAAAATCTAATAAGGTTATTAAGAAAACACAAGCATGTGTTTTCATGGTCATATGAGGACCTTAAAGCTTACAGGGAGGACCTATTTCAAGATGAGATCATGTTGAAGCCAGATATAAAACCATTCAGGAAAAATAAGAGGCCTATTAATCCATTATTGGCAAGCCTATTAATCCATTATTGGCCCCCAAAATGAAACAAGAACTGGTGAGGTTGAGAGATACAGGAATTATCCATCCTATAAGACATTCAACTTGGGTATCAAATTTAGTCCCAGTTAGGAATAAAAATGGTGACATAAGGATCTGTGTGGATTTTAGAAATCTAAACCTAGCATCTTTGAAAGACAATTATTCTCTTCCTAATATGGATGCAATGTTGCGTAAAGTCACCGGTTATGACCTATTATCAATGATGGATGGCTTCTCAGGATACAACCAAGTATTGGTAAAGGAGTGAGAGTAGTTTAAAATTAAATTTACAACTCCTTGGGGAACCTATGTATATATCAGAATGCAATTTGGTCTAATGAATGCATGAGCAACATTCCAATGAGCTATGGATGTTGCTTTCAAGGATTTTATTGATTTATTCATGGTGATTTATTAGGATGAATTGAAAACATATTCCAAGGAAGAAAAGGATCATTGTGATCATCTTGAAAATGTGTTCATTAGAGCTATTGAATATGGTGTGTCTCTGAATCCTAAGAAGTACCAGTTTGTAGTCATAGAAGGAAAGTTGCTAGGGCACATTGTATCAAAGGAAGGAGTAAGGATTGACCTAGAGAGGATAGAAGCAATACAAAAGGTCCTTTCCCCAAACAATGTCAAAGGAGTGTAGTGTTTCTTAGGAAAGATAAATTTTGTTAGAAGGTTCATTTTTAACTTTGCAGAGATTGTCAAAGCTATAATAAAAATTTTAAAGAAAGATTCCCAGTTCCAGCGGGATGACGAGGTACAATTTTCCTTTGATAAAATTAATAGAGAAATCTAGGAAGCCCCTATCTTGAGGTCTCCTGATTATAGCAAACCCTTCTCACTTTTCTCTTTTGCATCTTTCCATACAATAAATTTTGTATTACTACAAAAGGATGAGGAAGGACATGAGCATCCCATTGCATTTTTAGCAAGTCACTCCAAGCCGCAGAACTAAATTATGAGGTGATGGAGAAAAAAAAATATACAGTTGTAAAGGTTGTCAAGTCATTCAAGCCTTATCTGGTTTGTTCAAAGGTGATAGCATATGTACCTCATGCATCGGTTAAGGACATTCTCACCCAGTCAGAAGTTAGTAGGAAAAGATGCAAATGGATAAACAGGGTTCAGGAGTTCAATCTAGAAATCCATATCACAAAGCTAGTAAAAGGACTAGGATTAGAAAAGCTCATGATATAGAAAATAGGGATTTGGTGAAAATAAATAATATGGAGTTGCAATACCTAATATTGACTTGCATTGAAAGACAACCCTGGTATTATGATATTGTATACTTCTTTAAAAATCTCAAGTGTCCTATACTATGAGTGAAAATTAGAAAGGACTATAAGATTACAATCCTAGAAGTGCACTTTAATACAAGGAGAACTGTATTGGAAGAATAGAGATGGTGTACGCTTGTTGTGTCTAGATGAAAGACAAGTTGATAGAGTGTTGAGAGAAATGCATGCAATCTTGTGTGGGGGGCATTTCTCTGCTAAGACAACTACCCAAAAAATTCTAAGGGATGGTATTTATTGGCCCTATATTTTTAAGGATTATTTCAAGTATGTACAAAAGTGTGAACCTTGCCAAAGGTTTTCTTCTAAATTGAAATTATTAGGAGCCTTATTATTGAATCTAGTGCAGGCTCAAGCCCCTTTTATTATGTGGGGAATTGATTTCATTAAAGAATTTGTAGAAAAGTCCAGTGGTGTACATAGCTGGATTTTGGTTGCTACATACTACTTTACAAAATGGATTGAAGCAATCCCTACAAAAGGAGCAACCAGTAAAGTTGTCATTGATTGTTTGATGGGAAATGTCTCGACTAGGTTTGGTGTCCCTTTAAAGTTAGTAACAAACAATGCCAAATGTTTTAGGTCTGGAGAGTTCCAATATTTTGTGATGAAAATGGAATTGTCATATCATATTACTCTCCATATAATCTAGAAGAAAATGGATAGATAGAATCAAGCAAAAAAAGTATTATGCATGTATCAAAAGGCTTCAGCCCCAAATGTATCAAATTGCTCATGTAGCTAGTTACTTCTCCCTCTTTCTTTATCTTAGTGAATGGTGCCCCCACCTATTTTTGTAAATCCTCCAGAGGTTTGAGGTAGGGAGATCCTCTCTCTCCGGTTTTGTTTGTGATTATTGTTGAGTGCCTGGGGAGATATATTGACAGTGTTGTTAGAAATAGAGATCTTAAAGGGATAAAGCCTTCTTCTCCCAATCATGTTTGCTCCCACCAATAATTTGTGGATGACTCTATTTTTATGGGTGAAGCTACTATAAATGAAGCTCAAAATCTTAGAAAGATCCTCAACAATTATGGTAAGGCTACTGGTCAGTTCATCAATTGGAATAAAAGTTTTATTTATTTTATAAATTCCCTTGAGTATAGACAACACAAAATAAGAAGAATTATGGGATGCCAAATTGGCCAGCTCCCTTCTACCTACCTGGGTCTCCCTCTTGGGCTTAATCCTCGTGATTCTTTCTGGAGCTCACTTGTGGATAAATTTCATAAGAAACTTGCAGGGTGGAAAGGGGTTATGCTAAGTCAGGGTGAAAAGTTCAGCTCCTTAAATCTTCTCTTCAGAGTATGCCTACTTATGCTCTTAGTCTATTCAGAATACCTAATAAATTTGTTGAGTCTATAGAGAAAATCCAAAGGCATTTTCTCTGGAATGGAGTGGGAAAAACTAACATATTTTCTCTTAATTCTTCGGACAAATTTTGCATGCCTAAAAGTAAAGGTGGTTTGGGAATAAGAAAAATCAAAAGTCTGAATGAAGCTCTCCTTGCTAAACTTGGATGGAGGGGTTTCACCATAAAAGGGGAATGGAATTCTATTTGGCACAACAAATATAATAGGAACTCTAACTCTATCAATTATTTTCTTAATTCTGAAGACTTTCTCGTGGGATCTTGCATATGGAAAAATGTTATAAAAGCCAAAAATACCATTAGGAAAGGTGTTAAATGGAAAGTGGGTAAGGGGATAAAGTGGACTTCTAGGATGATATTGGGATTGGAAATTAGGCTCTAGCTACAGATCCTTTATGGGGCCCCCTTACTGAAATATGTAAAAACAAAATTGGAACTAAGGTCATGGACTATAGAAGTAATGGGGAGTAGAGGGACTTAACTACTATTGATGATGCTCTTCTATCTCTGAATAATACTCTTAATGCTATGATTCTTAATTCTGAGGAAGATTCCTTAATCTAGAAATATACTCCTAATGGTTGTATTATTGTGGGAATGACCTATAACCTCAATTAAGATAATTGTGAAAAACCTTTCTGGGCTAAGGCTTGGATCAAAGGGCTTACTCCTAAGATCAATATCTTTTCTTGGACTATGATTCAAAGAAAAATCCTAACTCTTGAAAACCTCAAGAATAAAGGGATGTATATTACTAACATGTGTGTAATATGTAGGAAGGAGGAAGAATCAAATAACCATTTGTTTATTCACTACAACTATGCTAATGAGATTTGGTCATATTGAATGAAAGCATTTAATATGGACTGGGTCTTACCTTCTGATATTCAAAATATGTTCGATTCTTGGGAAATCAATAACAAGAATGATTGTATTAGAAAGATATGGAATATATCCCTCCCCCACATTACTTCAGCGATATGGAAGGAAAGAAATGAAAGAATTTTCAAAGAAAATGCTACTCCAAAAATATTATACAGAAAAATTTAGAGTATGATAACTAAGAATGTTAAAATAATGAAGATTAAAGGTGGTTAATAAGGGGAAGAGGACTGTGCTACTCTTAAAATATGGGGAGTTCAATTGACTGAAGAAGATCATAAAAACAACAGAGAGGGGGTGATATGGGAATGCCCTCCGATGGGATGGACTAAGATCAAATTTGATGGGGCATCAAAAGGTAATCCTGGCATTGCGGGATGTGGGATGGTCATCCGGGATGAAAGAGGACACTGTAAAGAGATGAGGGCTATCCTAATTGGTGTTCAAAATAACCATATGGCAGAGGCTTTGGCTGATCTCAATGGTCTTATTTTGGCTAAAGAACACAAATGCAATAATGTTTGGCTTGAAGGGGATTCCCTGAATATTGTCAAGGCCCTTAATAATATATCTAACCCTTCTTGGTCGATTAGAAATATAATTGATAATGCTAAATCTATAATTAGGACTATGAATAAATGTATTATTACTCATGTGTACCATGAAGGTAATGAAAGAGTTGACTTGGTGGCTAATTACACATGTAAAAATAATCATATCTTTACATGGAAGAATGAAATCAGCTTGCCATACGATATCAAATCCCTTATGCACAAGGCGATGATCTACGGAATTTAGAGAAGTGAAAAACAATTAATTAAATGACTATAGCTAATACGAGTGTTTTAAGGTCTAATTATGATGCGTTCATCCTCTTCAATGCTACTTTCTGTCGACATGTTATTTCACACAGATTATGGTTGGTTTAGAAATTTATGGATCGCATTATAAGAAAGGAGAAAATAGATGAAACTAAGAAGAGAAAAAATTAGAGAGACAAGGTTAGTAGAAATAGAATGTTTGGAAGCAAGTAAATGCATGAGTCATCAGACTGTAGTGAGTGGAAGAAAAATGCAGAAGTCTAGGAAATTCTTCAGAAGGGGAATTTTGCAACTTACATGGAGAAGTTGCGCGGGTGTAACCCTACTATTACTAGTTTTTTCATGCAAAATTGGAAGAAAGGGGAGATTTAATTCAACAATCGATGGATTCTCATTAATGAGGAGCTTATTGTAGAAGCCATGGGCTTACCTGTGGATGGGAGTAAGTTCAACCATGACTGCAGCTAATCTGACAAAGCTTATGAGAGATTCCCAGAGAATGATGAAGAGGAAGACAGATTAGCCAAGAAGGTAGGAGGTTTTTTTAGTCCTACTAATATTAGCCACCCTTGGAATTTTGTTTTATATGCTGCTATTAGTTATCTTACCCTTGATGGGAGATTTTCTAGAGCCTACTGGCATCATTTCATTATCTTGAACCATTTTAGGCATAATGAGGATATGCGCATCCCTTTTTATCTCATGAGATCTTTGAATGTTACGATGAGATATTTCTAGAAAGACCCTTTTAGGGATCACACATCTCATCAGGGCCTGATGGTTTGATTTATGATGTGTTAAAAATGAGGAAAATTGAGAAAACTATGTTTAAGGGCAAGATTCTTAATGATATGGAAACCAAGGATGAAGACTCAAGAGAAAAATTTGAAGATGACACTGAGGATGAGATGACTACCATTAGTAGCAGAGGGGTTGGTAGCATGAAGGGTAGCTCATCTAAGATTATTCCTAAGAAAAAATTGGAGTATGTTGAGATGGACTCTAATTTGGAGGGTTTCAGAACTAACGACGAAGACAACAACCCTAAGAAGAACAAAAAAAGGAAAGCTTGTTTCAAAGATAAAACCCATGTTACTAAGAGGACTAAGAAGAATAAGGGTATCCTTATTTCCCCTGATGATGAGGAACCTACTTATGAGAGCTTGGAGAACAAGGAAAAGCAAGATAAGGATCTGGAGAATGAAGATAACACTTAGAGCAAGGTTGAGAAAAAAGATGATAGTACTTAGGGGAAGGACATAGTTACTACTACTATGGATAAAAAGGACAGATTTAATGTTGGCACAGATTAGAAAGACAACATTCTTTCCTTTGGTAGGTTTATGGCTACCATTGCATAGGATACTGTGAATATGAAGGCTGAGCTTTAGGAATAAGGGAAGATTGTGAATATGGTTAAAGTTGTGACCTTTGGCGAGGAATCAATGAAAACTAGTCTGAAGAATTGGACTGAAGCTATCAACAAAGGGGAAGATTTTGGGGAGCTGGGGACTAAAGTGTTGATTATGGAGGAAAACATCAACAATATGAGCAAAGATGCAGATATTAGAAATAGTGAGGCTCGCATTTATATTCTGTAAGGGAAAGTGGAGAAAATGGAACTAATGCTCAGAAAGATAAGTGAACAAAGTTTCAATATCCTAAAAGTCTCTGTTGAACAGTGCAAGAGCGTAATGGACAAGATTGAGGTTAATAGGGGGGAGAAGAACAAGGAGCCCAAAGAGGGCATGGGCTCTAGCATATGCACTTAGGCAAGTATTAAGAAGAAAGACATAGAGCTTGATGACCTTAGGATCTTTTTGGGCAACATGGAGCTTCTCATAGAGAAGGCCAAAGAACGAATGGAAACTATCTAGTTGCTATCTTTTGTGCTCTCCCCGTTTGCTGTCTTTTTTGCTAGTGCTGTATTTTTCTATTTTTTGTCTTGTGTGGCCTCGCGCCCTAGACTCTTCCTTGTTTCATATTTTGGTTTTTGATTGATCAACTATGCCTATCTTCTAATCTTTTGTACAAGGTTTCAAGACCTTTCAAATCCTTCTTTTACTTAATCAAAACACAAGTATTCTGCAAATCTTGAAGAAGACCTTAGAGACAAATAAGAGGGCATGGCATTCAAAAGTAAAATTAGCCTTATGGGATGATAGAGTGAAAATGAAAGTGGCTACTGGTAAGTCACCTTTTGAGCTAGTATATGGGATGTAGGCCATGTTTCCTATCAATAATTTGCTTTGTATTTATAAGTTCATCATGGACTAGGAGACAGAAGTAAATGATTCTCTACATGACAAGATTACCTGATTGATTGAGCTTGATGAGAACAGAAGGGAAGGATAGAAGAAAAATATAAGAAGTAAGTAGAAGATGAAATACCTGTTTGAAAAAATAGCCAATACTAGAAAATTCCAGCCCAATGACATGATATTGCAATGGAATGCCAGGGATGAGGATAAAGGAAAGCACAAAAAGTTTGAATCTCTATGGTTGGGGCCTTTTATAATTTATCAAACACATGTAAAGGATTCATATTTTCTAAAAAATATGGATGATGAGGTGTTTGAATTTCTAGTGCATGGAAAATTCTTAAAGCCTTTCTTCAATTGATTCTTCTTTCCATGCACGGTAGTTCTGTAATATATTTACAGGTGTGTTTGTTTTCTGTTATGTGTTTGTTTCCAGTTGTGTGTGTATTTATGTAATAGGTTAGTGTAGTTTTGGTCTTCCTCCTAGAGATCTAGTTTCTTGCATTTAACTTTCTTTCAAAGCATCCTTAGATAGAGCCACTGTTGGGTCTATTTTAGATTTTTGAGTTGTCTCAAAAATTTTGAATCCCAGTGTCAGTTTGTATGCCTTAGCATCTGGTATTTTCAAATGTGACTACAAAAATTCTTCTAATGTTTGTGTCCCAAGAATTTTTTCTTTGAAAATGTCTAAGATCCTTAAACCTTAGGTCTTGTTTTCCTTTCATAGGGTTTTTATCTCCTAAAATTTTCAAAATTGTGCCTTAACTCTTATATTTTCAAATTGACCTTTATGCGCATGTTATTTTTTGTCTTTCAAGTCTCCAAGTCTCATAAAGGTTCACAGTTAGTTCTTTTTATTCAATGATCTGGTGTAGGGGTTATCTCCAAGTCTCTAGAGAATTGGCGGTTAGTTGAAATCATTCAGCAATTCAATGACAAGCTTATCTCTGAATCTTGCGAAGATCCCGGTCAAGTTGGTGACATTCAAAGATCAAGTGATAAAGTGAAAGACTTAACATTTGATGTTAGTCATTGAATCTCATAAATAAATGGTTAAGTCCTTTGAAATCTATGAGATCAAGAGCAGACTGTCGATGCTGGAAAAGATCAAAGGCTATCGCTAAATCTTGTAAGAGACCATGGTTAGGAAAAACATTCAGAGATCATGAGAATTGTGTTGGTGCTGAATCTTTGAATGTGAGCTGGGTTAAGTTTAAACTTTTCAGATTGAGCGCTGACCATTGATCACATTGAAAATGTATGGCTAGCATTGAATATCTAGATAAATAAAGACAAGAAGAAATAATTCAGTGATCAGGAGAGACAAGAATGAGTTTGATTAGAAGCTGACACGTGTCCAAGAGGTTAGTAAGATGGGCAGCTGGCACTAATTTTTAGAATAGAACCAAGGGTTAAAGTTTCATTCAACGATCTTGAGATAGCCCTTATCTCCAAGTATCTAGACTAAATCATAGTTAAGACTTTTATTTAGAGATCATGAGATGTTCCTTTATCTCTGAATCTTGGAATAAATTGTGGTTAGATAAATTTTTTAGAGATCTAGTGAGGATCATCGATGCAAATTAAGATGAATGGTTGGCACGAAATCTCTTGATTAAACTAGAGTTAAGAATTTTATTTAGTGACTCAGAGATGTATGTTATCTCTTGATCTCAGAATCAGACTAGGGTTAAATGAAGCATTAAAATATCATGAGATAAATCCTTTTCGCCCAATCTCCAAATAAACTTGGGGTTAAGTGAAGTATTCAAAGACTAAGTGAGGATCATCAATCAAAACTCAGATGTGTGGCTAGCGCTAAATGTTAGAATAAACTCAGAGTTAGGTCAAGTATTCATTGACTTAGCATTTTTCCTTAGTGCTAAATCTCAGAATGGAACCTCAGTTAACATAAGTCAAATGAGATTAAATATAGGTTGTTGATGCAGTGATGGATCAATAGTTGTTGCTTGATCTCATGATTTAACCCAAGTCAAGAAAATCATTTGGAGACTCAAAGATTACCTTATCTCTAAATCTCGAGATCAAACTTGGGTCAAGAAAAGTCAAGTTAAGTTACATTCAAAAATTTACAGATGCCTATTACTGCTAAGTCTCTAAATAGAACCAAGGGTTAATAAATCATTTAGTGATCTAGAGATGCCTCTTATCTCTGAATCTCTAGACCAGATCTGAGTTAAGGAAAATATTCAGAGATCACAAGATTAGTTTGGTTGCTGAATCTCCAGATTAGACCTGAGTCAAGTTAGGAGTGTTGAGATTAAATACGAATCGTTGATAAAGACTTAGATGAGTGGTCCATGTTAAGTCTCTTTATTAAATCAAGGTGACATTAGATATTATGAGATTAGGAGATAAAGGTTTTGTCAAGTTAGCGCTAGATCTCATAATCCTAACAGTTAGTGCACAAAGATTCAGAGATTAGGAGATAACTAAGGTGTTGAATCTCATGATCTTGGCAGTCAAAAGGAAAACATTTAGAGATCCAGAGATAGCCTTGTCGCTGAATCTCATAATAAAAATGGTTAAGTCCCAGGCATTCAGAGATTAGGAGATAGTAAGTCACCCAATCTCAAAACATAACTATGGTCAAAGTAAGCATTCAAAGATTAAGAGATTTCTCAGTCACTGGATCTCATGAGTTTAGCCAAGTTAGATAATTTATTTAGCAACTTGGAAAAAGCCTTATATCTGAATCTCCAAGTAAACCATAGTCAGGGAGAGCATAGTGATGATGTTGAAAACTTGTTGTCGCACCATTTCCAGAAAATGAAATGCATTACTAGAGTTGAGAAAGATAGGAGATCCTGATAAGGTACAGTACATGGTTGAGCTATAAAAAAGGCAAGAATTCCAAGCCAATAAACTTGTGTCTATGAATTTTTAACATTTTCTAAGGTTTTAAAAGAAAAAAGTAATCATGAATTTTCCAACTCTCCTATCAAATTGAATTACATGTCAATATCATACTCCATGGCTAGCACATAATAGAATTTAATACATGCATAATGAATACTGAGGTGATTGAACAATGATATTCAGACATCCCGACTAGATTTTTTCATTGATTTCTACATTTTATATAGACTCAACACTTGTGTCTTCTACTTATCAAAATTTTCAAAAGAGTATTTCAAGAAATTAAAAAGTTACATAGACTTGTGAAGAAGATCTCATTCAGAGAAAGATACTTGAAGGAACAATGAAGATGAGCCAACCAGAGTCCACCATGGCCTCAGCCAGTGAGGGAAGTAAAGATATAGGAGAAGAAAAGAAAGCAAAGAGGAATTACTTGTTGGAAAGCTATAATGTAAGAAATTGTTGTTTTGTCATTGATGTCAAACCTTAACTGGTGAGACTATTGCTATCTATTTGAGTACAATATCTATTGATTTTTGAAGAAGATTTGAAGGCAAGGATAACAATAAGAATGAGTTAAATGGTTGAGTTATGGGAAACCGCAAGGGTACTTGATCACTTGGCACATTGGCAAAGTAATGTGTTGTTTATTTATAACACTAGGTCAAGATGTCAGTTTACTGGGAATAGTATATGCCAAGTGAAGTTTGTGTTGATCGAGCACCAGTGTATGCCAAGCATAATTTCTAAGTGCCGACTGAGCCCTAGTAAATTGCCAAGGAAAATAGTGATGATTGAGTGGAAGAACATAGTGTTGGCTGAGTAGCAGTATTTTGGTAATTGTTGAGATTTAAGATCTCTGGATGACATAATTCAATTTATTGGAATATGTAAAATTAATTAAGGATAAGCACGATTGGTCCACACTATCTAAATGAAATGGTAACCATAATTAATGCATGGATCCAATATTTAATTAGTGATTTCTTTGGAGAAGTAAATTAAATGTAAATATGGAAAGACCCATTGGATCTGACCTAACCTAAGATCTACGATCTTGATTAAGCGGCAAAGATTTATTTTACCTAGATGAAGAGGTATAAGATAACCTCAAGGGGTTATTTAAAGAAGATGTATGTATGTGAAAAGTGAATGCAAGAGGATTGCATGGTTAATTGGCTGATTGGCATGATCTAGCAAAGAACGCTGAACAAAGAAGAAGAGAGTTGTGAGAGTGATTGCGTGATGGATTTCCAAGCAGATCTGAAGAATGAAATGAGAATGGAGGCCACTCAGTGAATTATAATTAGAGATGAATTGGATCTAGATTTGAAAAGTAAGTTGTATGTATCAGATCACACCTGCTGATTAATTTCTAACCATTGTATCAGTCAAAATCCTTTAACCAGGTTGACCTAACAGTCATTGTATAAATCCTTTGAGAAAGGTGACATTTAGGTGGAATATTAAAAGACCTCTAACAAGGCCACTCTTGATAGGGTGATTAAATTCTTTAAACAGGTCACATTTAGCAATGTGTTTTGTAACCTTTAAACAGGGTTGGCTCCTAGCATAGCTCACTTCAAAAGAGTGAAAACATGGTAGCATGTTACTGTTGGTTTTTCCCAATTTGGGTTTCCACGTTAAATAATGGTGTCAACTTGTGTGAATGTTTATGTTGTGTTTTATTGTTAAGTTTCTACAAGTTGATTACATTTGAACAATAAACTGCATATTTATGTTGTTGACGTATGCTATTGCTGCCGAGTAGATCTAAGTTATTTAAAGTGCTATAAAGTTTCAATTGGTACATATAGACTTAAGGATAACTGATTCACCCCCCCTCTTAGTTATTCATATACATTCTAACAATTGGTATCAGAGCTCTGGTCTCTTGAAAATAGTTTGAAGGTACTTGGAGCAAAAGATCAAGATGTATAAAAAGGAGGTACCAAAGTTGAACAAAGATAACTTCCATGCATGGTAGAGTTTGATGAAATTGCATCTGGCTGGTATTGGTCATGCTGCTAAGTGCTATATTAAACATGATTATGTTTTCCCAACTACGCCTCTCACCATTGAACAGTTAAGAGAAAAGTAGAAACACAATTAAGCAATGTTGGAGATCACATCATCCCTGAGCTATCCTGAATTTGAAGACATAAGGAACTATACAAATGCAAAGAAGATGTGGGATACCCTAACAACCATCTATGGAGGAGACACAAATGTGCTTAGAGCCAAAACTGAAAGTTTAAGAGGTAAGTTTGAAGAAATGAAAATGCAAGAAGGAGAAAATATAGTTCAATACTATGTTAGGATAAAGGAAGTTGTGAATACTATTAGAGGAGCTAGTGGAACCATTGATGATAAAACCATTATGAGAAAAGTATTGAGAAATCTTCTTCCCGTATACACTATTAGAGTCTCTACAATTCAAGAATCAAGATGTAATCCTAATAAAAATTTGACTTTAGATGGTCTGGTAGGAAAACTTACTGCATTTGCGATGTCAAATTTTGATAACTACACTCCACAAGCTATTGATTCTGCATTTAGATCCCAGTTGGTCCTTAACAAATCAAAGAAAGGAAAGAAATGTGTAAACAGTGACAACGACACTATAGATGATGATTTGGAAGAACTTGAGGTACTTATGGAAAGAAAACTATCTAGAGGGAAAGGAAAATTCAAAGGTAAACTTCCTATCATTTATTTTTCATGTAACAAAGTTGGTCATATTGCTGCTAGATGTCCTGATAAGAATGAAAAAGATGAAAGAAGAGACAAAAAGTATAAAGACATAAAGGATGACTGAGACTTCATAAAGTATAAGGATTACAAAGAAAAAGGTAAGAAATCTTGTTATATAGATGAAGAAGCTTCTGATAGTGGAACTGATAATTCTGATAAAAATGATATAAAAGTTGTGTCTGTTGCTATGAAAGATGATTCTGATGATGATGAGAAAACTGCACTAATTTCTTATATGAGTAAAGGTGACCATTAGATTATTGATAGTGGTTGTTCACATCACATGACTGGTGACAAGGAAAAATTTGAAACCTTAGATCAGTGCAATGGTGGTTATGTTAAATTTGGTAATGATGCACCATGTCTTGTTAAAGGGAAAGGATCAATTAAATTGACTGACAAGATCAGATGTGACCATGTATATTGGGTTGATGATGTTAACTATAATTTATTGAGTGTTGCACAACTGAATACTTTTGGTTACAGAGTTGAATTCCATCAAAAGAAGGCAAAGATCTATGATGCCACAGGACAACTAGTTGGAAGTGGAGAGCAAAAAAAAGGTAACTTGTTCTATCTGGACTTAGCTGATGAGACATGCTTGTTTGCACAATATACTGATGTTTGGTTATGGCATAAAAGGTTGTGTCATGTAAAATTTGATAACTTGGTAAGCATAAGAAAATTGAAAAAGGTTAGAGGGATGCCTAGGTTAAAGAAACCTGAAAATGCAGTGTGTAAGCAATGTCAATTGGGAAAAATGACTAAATCTAGTTTCAAACGCAAGAATCATGCTTCTGAGGAAATTCTAGAATTGGTTCATACTGACCTTTGTGGTCCCATTGGTGAGAAAAGTTGCTGTGGAGATAGATATTTCATTCTATTTGTTGATGATTACTCCTGAATGATGACTGTTATGTTTCTTAAAGAAAAATCTCATGCATTCTAGTTATTTAAGTGGTACTTGGCAAAAGTTGAAAATGAGACAGGTAAAATTCTGAAATGTTTAAGATCTGATAGAGGAGGCGAGTTTATTTCTAATGAGTTTAACATGTTCTGCAATGACCAAGGTATAAAAAGACAGATGTCCGCACCTAGGACACCACCATAGAATGGTATTGCTAAAAGAAGAAATAGATCTATCATGGACTATGCCAGAACAATAATGATGGAGAAAAATGTTGCATAGAAATATTGAAGAGAAGTTGTAAGTACAACAATATATACCCTGAAAAGAGTACAAGTTAAAAAAGGTACTAATGCTACACCTTATGAGCTATGGTATGGATATGCACCTAATGTAAGATATTTTAAAGTTTTTGGAAGCAAATGTTTTATACTGAAGGATAACAAAAATGGAAAACTTGATGGTAAAGGTGAGGAATGCATATTTCTTGGCTATTCAACTAAAAGTAAAGCATATAAGTGTTTGAATTATAACACTAACAAAAATGTGGAAAGTTCAAATGTTAGAATTGATGAATATGCAAAAAGAAATGAAGCAGAAAGAACACAAGAACCTGAAAGTTACAAATCATTTGTCTATCTGGATGAGGAATATTCTAACGTATTACCTAAACCTAGGAATGAGGTTGCCAAGAAATAGCTAGCACCTATCGAGTCACAAAATAAGGTTGTTGGGCAACATGAATTAATTCCCAAGCTATCTGATGGAGATGTCGAGACATAGAATCAACCTAAATTGAACAAGTAATGAATCTGAAGCAAAGAAAGAACCTACTTTAGAAATTATGTGAGGAGGCACCACAAACTTGATCAAATCATAAGATTAAAGGATTCTATAGTTATGAAAAGAAGTAAGCTGAGAGATGGTACATGCTTGTTATGTGATTTTGAGCCTAAAATAGTAAAAGATGCCTTAGAAAATGAAGACTGGATACAAGCCATGAATGAAGAGATTGAACAGATTGAGAAGAATAATACTTGGACACTTGAACATAGGCCAAATAACAAAAATGTAATGGGTACTAAGTGGGTATTCAGAAATAAGCTAAATGAACATGGAGAAGTAATAAGGAATAAAGCTAGATTGGTATGCAAGGGTTATGCACAAGAAGAAGGAATTGATTATGGAGAAATATTCGCCCCAGTTGTAAGATTGGAAGGAGTCAGAACCTTACTTGCATATGTAGCCTACAAAGGTTTTAAAGTTTATCATATGGATGTAAAGTCAGCATTTCTAAATGGAATATTAGAAGAAGAAGTGTACATTGAAGAAGCTGATGGATTTGTTGACCCAAGCAAGAGGAACATGGTTTGCAGATTACACAAGGCACTATATGGACTAAAGCAAGCACCAAGAGAATGGTATGAAAGATTTCACAATTACTTGATAAAGATTAGATTTGCAAGAACTAATGACAACAACAATCTTTATTTGAAGACAAAACAAAATAAAGGTACTTTATTAGGTGAAAATTTTGTTGATGACATTATATTTGGTGGACAAGATGTCTTATGCCAAACATTTGCAAAAGATGCAAACTGAATTTGAGATGTCTATGTTTGGTGAAATCAAATTCTTTGTTGGCCTACAAATATATCTAATGAAGAATGGTATCTATATTAATCAATCAAAATATGTCAAGGAGATACTAAATTTTTTTGGAATGGAAGAATCAAAACTAGTGAGTACACGCAAGGCTACTGGATAGAAGTTAACAAAAAATGATGATACAAAAGAAGTGAATCAAACCCTTTACAGGTCAATGATTGGAAAGCTGCAATATGTTGTACATAGTAGACCTAATATTGCTTTGGCTATTGGAATTGTTGCAAGATTTTTTTCCAATCCCAAAGAAACTCATATGATGATAGTAAAAAGAATTCTAAGATATTTGAAAGGAACATATGAATATGGTCTGTATTACAAAAAGAATGATAAGTTTGAGCTTAGAGTTTACATTGAATTTGATTGGGCTAGAAATGTGGATGACAGGAAAATCACCACAGGTGGCGCATTTCTTCTAGGAAAGAGATTGATTTCATGGACAATCAAGAAACAGAATTGCACCTCACAATCTACAGCTGAAGCTGAGTATGTGGTATAAGTAGTTAACTTCTCTAATATTTTGTGGTTGAAGATACTACTGAAAGCTATGAAAGAATAAATCATAGAACCAGTTGTTATATATTGTGATAACATGAGTGCCATAAATATTTCTAAGAACCCTATGATGCACTCTAAGACAAAGCATATAGATATCAAGTATCATTACTTGATGGAGCTAGTTCAACACAAGGAAGTGAGACTGGAATATGTGCATACTAAGGAACATTTAGCTGACATATTTACAAAAGCACTACCCAAGGATGCTCATGAGTATTTGTGAGGTAAATTAGGGGTGATTTCCCTAATTGAGGCTAATTAGTTCAGAATGGAACTATTGCATCAAATTTTATATTTAGAATATTTGACACATTGATGCACATGAAGTCACACTTTAGGATGCTTCCTAAACCTGTGAAAGACAGACAAGGACAAAAAAGAGGATCAGTCATAAGCAAGATGACAAGAACAAAAAGATACTAAGTTAGAACAGAAGGATCTGCATGATGAAGATGCCAACATCTTTGGAATTGTGCTCAAAGAGGGAGAAGTTTACTGAAAAAGAAAGAATTTACTATACTTAGAGAAAAAGGGAGAGTTTACTGAAAGAGAGAGTCTATAGATGACATAGAGGGAGAAATTTTTTACAGGATGAGAATCAGAATGAAGCTAAAGACATTAATGAAGATTTGTTCATATCAAGAAACATAGGAAACCTTTTTGGATTGTATGGTAACTATGTTTGTAAATTTTTTGTTTTAATGTTTAGTCTTGCCATCAATGCCAAAGAGGGAGATTGTTGGAAAGATACAATGTAAAAAATTGTTGTTTTGTCATTTATGTTAAACCTTAACTAGTGAGACTATTGCTATCTGTTTGAGTACCATATCTATTGATTTTTGAAGAAGATTTGAAGGAAAGCATAACAAGAAGACCGAGTAAAATGGTTGAGTTATGGGAAATCACAATGGTACTTGAGTAGTTGGCACATTGGAAAAGTAATGTGTTGTTTATCTATAACACTAAATCAAGATGTCAATTTACTGGGAACAGTATATAACAAGTGAAGTTTGTGTCAATTGAGCGCTAGTGTATGCTGAACATAATTTCTAAGTGTCGACCAAACATCAATAAATTGTTGAGGAATACAGTGATGACCGAGTGGAAGAACACAGTGTTGGTCGAGTAGCAATATTTTGGTAATTATTGAGATTTGAGATCTCTGGCTGACATAAATAAATTTATTGGAATATGTAAAATTAATTAAGGATAAGCACGATTGGCCCATAGTATTTAAATGCATGGGTAACTATAATCAATGCATGGATCCAAGATTTAATTAGTGATTTCTTTAGAGAAGTAAATTAAATGTAAAGATGGAAAGATCCGTTGGATTTGACCTAACCTAAGATCTACGATCTTGATTAAGTGGCAAAGATTTATTTTACCTAGATGAAGAGGTATAAGATAACCTCAAGGGGTTATTCAAAGAAGATGTATGTATGTGAAAATCATATGCAAGAGGATTGCATGGTTAATTGACTGATTGGCATGATCTAGAAAAGAAGGCTGAATAGAGAAGAAGAGAGTTGTGAGAGTGATTGCTTGATAGATTTCCAAGCAGATCTAAAGATTGAAATGAGAATGGAGGCCACTCAGTGAATTAGCATTAGAGTTGAATTGGATCTGGATTTGCAAAGTAAGTTGTATGTATTAGATCACACCTGCTGATTAATTCCTAACCATTGTATCAGTCAAAATCCTTTAACCAGGTTGACCTAACAGTCATTGCATAAATCCTTTGAGAAAGGTGACATTCAGGTGGAATATTCTAAGACCTCTAATAAGGCCACTACTGACAGGGTGATTAAATCCTTTAACCAGGTCACATTTAGCAATGTGTTTTGTAACCTTTAAACAAGGTTGGCTCCTAGCAGAGCTCAATTCAGAAGAGTGAAAACTTGGTAGCATGTTATTGGTAGTTTTTCCCAATTTGGGTTTCCATGTTAAATACTGGTGTCAACTTGTGTGAATATTTATGTTGTGTTTTATTGTTAAGTTTCTACAAGCTGATTACATTTGAATAGAAAACTCCATATTTATGTTGTTTACTTATGCTATTGTTTCCTAGTAGATCTGAGTTGTTTAAAGTGCTATAAAGTTTCAATTGGTACATATAGACCCGAGGATAACTGATTCAGCCCCCCTCTCAGTTATTGATATACATTCTAACATTACTCAGAAGAATTCATCACATTTCTCCTAGGGTCTAATCAAAACAAAAAGGTTAGTGATAAATTTTCTCTGACCCCATGTCTAGTTGTTGGGATTCTATTACTCCAGGATGTTTGGGTTACCATTTATTTAATTACTTATATAGTAATAGAACTAGAAAAATCCCTATTCACAATCCCTGGACATTAAGTTTGGCCAAATTGATAGTTCCAGATGTTTTTCAAGATATGGATTTGCTAATAGAATTGGCTAGGAAATATGATATAGTGTCTAAAACCATCAGAAAGAAGGATCAAACAGCCCTAGTTACCTTAGATAGGGCTTCTTTCATGAAATATTTTGGTATCTACCATCCTTCTTCCACAAAAAATTGACTTGAGAAAACAAAAAGAAAAGTATAAGAAAATCAATCTAGTTAAGAATTTGATCCTTAATCACATGCCTAGGTTAGGGAAATATGTAGCCCCATTACCTGGTAACAAGAATTCACCCTATGAATTCAAGGATCTACATTTTTACATGAAGTACCTAGCATATGGGTTGTGCAGAGTATTAGGGATTGATGGAGATGTGGAGAGAATGCCTATAAATGTGTTGATGATCATCTGTTGATGATCATCCTAGACATCCAGAATTCCCACATGAACACTGATTTTGATTACATTCAGTATGTTATTGACCAGATTCATGAGGGTCTTATAAGTATTTAGAAGGGTAGCAACCCTCATTTTATGCATTAATCTTTGTTGATGCACTTAATTATTTTCCATAATATAAATGATATGGACACTCATATGTTGAGACCAAGGACACACATGAATCATCAGCTGAACCCTGTGCAGTTTTGGATTAGGGTTTGGAATTATACATCAAATGAGCATGAGTTTTGTGGTTTTTAGAATTGGATTGTGCATCCAATTTTAAATTTTCTTGGTACAAATATAACCAGGTTATCTGTCAAGGTGCTAAGGCTTCTAAGGCCTTGTGAATATGTTGATAAGTGGCCTGGAGCTCATAATTGGGGAGAATTCTATTTGGAAAATACTTACACATTGATTAGAGTATATGGGTGTCCTCGGCCCCCACAATAACTTCCAAAATATATTCATCCAAGGATTGCATTAATGGAGTTCATTTGTGATGGGGAGGTCACCTAACTCTCTGAAATTCCCACTCTACTCTAGGAATCTCACCTGGAATCCTCTTCACTTTTGGATTCTCTAGACTCACTCTTGAGTCTCTTAGGTCTATTCTCAAACCCTAATCAGAAGGACTATTCTCAAACCCTAATCAAAAGGACTATTCAGAAGGACTATTCTCAAACCCTAAGGACTATTCTCAAACCCTAATCAGAAGGACTATTCTCAAACCCTAATCAAAAGGACTATTCTCAAACCCTAATCAGAAGGACACTTTACAGAAAGATACTCAGAACAAAAGAACACGTAAAGTACAGACAAACTTCTTTATATTTATAATACAGAAGATTACAATATGCCTGGCTAGTCTATTCTGTCTCTGCCACTAACTAACTCTGATCTTCTCTGAACTGTCTATATATATGAACCCTTTCCATAGATTCTTCTTCTCTACTTATCTCTGGCTTTTTCTTGATTTCGTAACCCTGGTGGTTACCTGTCGATCCCAGCCTTCCAGCTATTCTCTGTTCTTCATTCTCGTTTGCAAACTGTCATCAGTTGTTCTGCATGTTCGACACTCTTTTCCTTTGTGTCATTCCTTTTCTGTTTGGCAGTTAAGACTTTTCAATGTCTTCTCCTTATGACACGTCAGTCTATTTGACCATTTGACTGTTCTGTTTCTTCATCGCGTAGTCGCAGATGAAAATCCTTCTTTACATTTTGCTCTGCGACTGAGCGATGACCTGCTCGTCGCGCTCTCGCTATGACTTGACATAACTTGGCTTTTACCTTGTGACTGAGCGACGAGCTCAAGTCGCGCACTCGTAATGCATTTTCTCATTCTGTCTTTTCCTTGGTGACTGAGTGATGAGCTCAGTCGCGCACCCGCTTTGCGTTTATATTAACTGCTCCTTGCTCTGCGAGTGTGCGACGCACACTAGTCGCGCACTCGCTGCACTTTGACACGAGCTGGAAATTCATTGGCGCCTGAGCGATACGATCAGTCGCGCACTCGCTACTCTTTTTGACAAGCTGGCCCTATCTCGGCAACTGAGCGATACATTCAGTCGTGCACTCGCTCTATTTCTACTCGAGCTACTTTCTACTCTGCAACTGAGTGATGAGCTCAAGTCGCGCACTCGCCCCTTCTCTTCCTGAGCTAAGCTTTGCCTGGCGACTGAGCGATTACTGCTCATCGCACACTCATCCTGCTTTTTCATTACTTAGCGATTCACCGGCGACTTGGCGATGCATTGGGTGTCGCTCACTCGCACACCCGGACTGAACTGTCTGTCTTCACGACTGAGCGATTGAACACCCATCGCGCACTCGCTATGCATTTTCTCTGACTGCGAATTGACTCACGACTGGGCGATGAGCTCCTTGTCGCGCTGTCGCGCACTATTTTTCCTACTAGCCATCTGTGACTGAGCGACTAGTACCTCGTCGTGCACTCACACACTATCAGACTTAAAACATAACTAGCTCGCGAGTGTACGATGCATTCTTTTGGCTGCTCTCTGCTGCTGCGCGACTGAGCGACTAATCAAAACATGACTTGCTCGTTGAAAGAACTATTTCAAAACTTGTTCAAAATGTTGGGGCTAGGGTTTTGAGCTAAACC
>MU223795.1:1130976-1144814 GCA_018584345.1 Thuja plicata
TGGTCAGACCCATTTAGTAATCTGCCTTGTAGTCTTATTTTACCATCCTTATTACAATATTACAACTTGATATTTATAGGTAGCCCCAGTCATCTTGGAATCCTTTTGGAAAAATAAGGATGCAACAGCTACAGATGACTGAGCTATAGGACAAAATATAGCTCTAAGAAGAGACAAAACTTATGGCTGAAGATATAACAATATTTGCCATGAGCCATGTGATCATTTGTCTTGTGACCGCCTGAATGCTTGAAGTTGTTCTGAAGTAGTTGGGTCTTTATCATCTAGATCTTGCTCTCTTATTGGTGTAGAGGCCCCAAATATCTGATTTGCTTCATTCACTCAACCTCCTTGGTGTTAGCTATCCCCTTCACATTTGTTGTCTCATGCTACTGGGGTGACTACTACATACTTGCTAACCCAGGTGGTGAACACCTCATCACTTGGCCAATTGAAATTGAGAACCTCATCCTTTTGGCTATTGAACTCCTCCTGATCATTGTTAGCCTTCTCAATCTCTGCCTCCCAAGATTCAAAAAATGCCTTGGCTTTACTCAAAATATCTATAGTTAGCACAAACCATCCAGTATTTGCCAAAGTGACAATACTTTTTGTTCTGCTAGTTAGTGCTTCATTTAACTGCCTCAGCCATAGGGCTTCATTTTTTATGTTCCCATCCTCTTTGAACATATAGGGATACATATCATATCTATCTGTGGAAAGTTCCCCTTTCAGAGTTGTGATCTTCTTCATCACCATGTTCCTCTTGGTGTCTAAATTGACCATCAATTTGAGACACTTATGAGTGCTTGTCAAAATAATATCAATATTATTTTTCTCTTTAGCGAGGAAATTGAAAGATTTTACATGGGATGCCCTCCCTTTCCATTTACTCACTATCAAATTCCATTGTCCCTTTTCAACATCATATTTTTTGGTGATGCTTGCAATCTTCTTCCCTAATAGGTAGAGATTAGAGAGGTTGACCTCATTAGCACATCTCTTGAGCTTTGTAAATATTTGATTTGTGTGCTTTTGCTTCACCAATTATTTAGCCTCTTTGTAGGCCTAGGAGTCTTCTAAATCTCTCTTACCCTCCTCTTCTAATCTTGTTCTTTCAGTGATCAACCTGCTCTTCTCAGCTTCTAATTTTTCCCTCTTCACCTCAACAGCTTCTTGAATAGTATGACTTAGAGGTGCAGGGGATGGGGGATATGTTATAAATGGACTTGAGGAAAAGGGCTGATGAGGTTCCTGAGTAATCATCCTTTGGGGAAAAAATTGGGTTTTTTGCTTACCCACCAACTCTGCAATTCTATTGTCTTTCATTAATGATTTAACCTTCTCTTCATTGTAAGCTTTGAGCACAAACTCATATTTTTCATTTAGACTAGCATATGATTCCTTCTCCTTTTCTAACACTTTCATGCTCAGATTGGGAACTTGTACAACAAGGTCAGCTGCTTCAAATCCTGAGGTGTCTGCAACCCTTTTCACAATCAGGATTCCTGTGTCTTTAGCTTCATTATCTTCTTTAACTCTTCTTTTGTCCTTCTTCTTCAGTGACCAGATTGCCAATACTGCATCGTCTTCACTAAATTTAGTGCCAATTGATGTCCCAGCAGGGCTTATGGGTTTAGCTTGTTTTCTTGTGGCATCAAAAATTACTGCATCAACTAAATCCCATTGTGGCAATATGAGAAACCCTTGCCTTTTGACCATCTATCTTCCTTCTTTAGGAGTAATTTTATCAAATTTCAGTATCAATTCTTGTTTGACTTCTTTCTCTATGTCCTCTTTGGCAGCATTGGGTTGGGCTTCTGTCATTTTTTGACACTTCTCATTGTATTCACCAATATGGCATCTCCATAGAAACTGGATAAAAGCCCTAGTTTTGATGAAATTGTCATCAGACAAGAATTCATCACTTGCTTGCTTGGTCACATGGTCTAACTCCTTGCCAAAAAATTCAGCCACTGTGAGGTCAGATGATATATGTTTGGTTTCTTCTGGCATCCCCTCTTGTACTTCTTGAGTAGTAAAAACTACTTCGCCAGCATTTCTCATTTTGAGCAATTTCTCAACAATGGTCTGGTCATCATACTGCATAGGGGATTGGGAAGGAGAATATAATTCACCTCCTTGTTCTTTTATCTCCACCCTTTGCCTCTTTGGAGAGGATACTTCTTGAACATCACTGTCCATTGGCCTCTTTCCCTTATGTTGAATGGGCTGATCAATTCTGGGAGCAACAGTGGTATATCCCCTTCTTTTGTATACTAGATAGTTCCCATGTGGAACTATTCTACTTTGTGGGAATTTATTCATGATAGAAAGGGCCTTTTATGGGTTACTCTCAACTACTCTCTTCCTTTTCTCACTCAAGTTTTGCATTATTCCCTCAAAAAGATTCATAAGTGAATCAATTTTATAAGACCATGGGAAAAAATCCTTAAGAGGATCATATGTCTTGTCAAAATTCTAGACAAAGTCTAAGGATTTCTTATATGCCATCCATTTTTCCTTCCTAACTTCTTGAATGTCTAAGTCTAAGATATTCTTGATAATATCCTTAGGATAGTAGAACTGATGGTTTAGCATAATGCAATTGGTCCTCTTCTTGAACATGCGCATGATAAAATCTTCATTATCAACACATCTGGCTATGGAAGTAGATAAATGATAGGGCTCAAAATACTTGTCAAACTGTGTCCACCCTCCTTTTGTTATGATAAAGTGGTGGGCTTTAGTGAGGGTAGGGAAGATATTTCCCTTCATCTTTCTAGTTAAAGCTTCCTCCTGCAGCCCACCTAATTGTCTTATGATTTATGCTATCCCAATTTTGAGTGGGACTCTATAGGGTAGCACATAAGGAACACCTCTAAAACCATAAACCCTCATTACTGTGGCAAAAGGGTATAATATCAAATATCCCCAGTTGTGAACAATTTTCAACTCAGGGGCATACTCCATAGGCCTTAAAAGCATCAATATTTCATTATGAATTCTTGCAGTTTGGTTGCTTAATATTGACTTAAGTCTGGTTACAAAAACTTTGTCAAAGTATACATAACTTGCATTCATTCTATCCCAGGACAAGTTTGCACTCCACATCTGAACAGGAAACTCTTCATCATCTTGGAATTTCTCCAATTCCATTTCTTCTTCAAAGAAATCTGCATTGTTAAATAGGAACATATGCATCATGAGGGAATACCAACCCATTGGCTTTTGTATATTGCCATCTTTGATCCCTGACAAACCATCATGCATGTCCTAAGCAATATAGGATGCATAATCAAAGACTACTGATAAATGGGGATGCAGAATTTGAACCACCATCAACATTATTTGGACTGGCATGGCTGCCTCCTCATTTATCCCTAAGACATTACATAGGGAGCTGTACATTTTTATGGCTTTTCCAATGAAGAATTCTACTTTGAAGGGTTTGGGGGTTCCTGGCCCTATTACAACTAAATCTCCTATCTTTCTTGCATATCCCTTCACTACTTCACCTCTGTAATAATCCCTCTGGTTATTCTATATTTCTTTGAAATATTCAAGGTCAATATCATCCATACTCTGGGAAGGGTCAGTCAACTTGAAGATCCTCCTAATTTCATCAGCTGACATAGTCAGTATTACATTTCCCTAGGTGTCTCTAACAACCCTAGACACTTTGTCATAAGTGTTTTCTATTAGAATGAGCAAATCAGTGTCCATGAAGACACTAGGTGCTATTAGCTTACCAACATCTAGTTCCCAAATATTACAATCTAGGGTGGGGGCCTTTCTCTGACTGTAAGCTGCTCTAAACAGTTCCAGGGCATCAAAACTTGTGGTAGCATCTTTTTCCCACCTTCTTGAATCATATAGCCCTTCCCCAATTCTGAAGTGGGGATGTTGTGGTATTTATTTCTTAGCTTGGGTGGCATCCCTTGAAGACAATGGTAACTACTGTAGTAAATACTCCCTAACATTCTGTTTCTGGTAGTCAACCTATCCGGTGATTTCAGCTCTAGGGGCCATTCTAATGGTTTTCTATCAATACTAGAACCAGATTCTGAAATAGGAGTTCTAAGACCTTCTTTGAACTATAATTATATCTCAATTAGAATGCTTAGTGAATCAGTGAACTTACCCATTCTGTACAGAAGTCACTTGAAGCTGGTTTTCTTTTGTAATTCCGTCTTTGCGTGAATGGTTTTGGTGAATGATTTAGACAGTAGTCGGCTTAATCATTTTATGGCCTCAATCAAATCAGTCTCTCAAATTGAATTCAACTGGAGTTGCCACACGTTCTATAATTAATTCACCAGCTTTCGTTTTGTGGCTTAACGGCTCTTTGCAACTTGTTTTATTAACTTTGAATTTGAACCGTTGATTCTGGGCACTATTCTTTGCATCAGACGGCCATCTTAATTTCTCAAAAACAACTGCTAACTGAAGACACATGTCGGCACTGCTTATCCACTTATTCGTTAGATTTCAAGCATCTTAGACATAAGCAAATAAGCGAGCCATCAGATGCTAACCAACTTAACTAAAGCTTAACATCCTGCAAGTTGTATATACCTGGTCCCACCAACTGCCAAATGTCACCACCGCTTATCCGCTTACTTGTTAGATTTCATGCACTTTCCCTTTAAGCTAATAAGCGATTTGTTCTATGTTTTGAAACTTGTGCACCATTTAATAGAGTGCCTTTACAACAGCCCGGCCCCACCAAAGACACACATCACCACCGCTTATCTGCTTACTTGTTAGATGTCGAGCATCTTAGACATAAGCGGATACACCGACCGTTAGATTTTTTAGTAGTTGCTTACCTTTTAGTAGAGCATCCTTCTTAACATGCTTGGCCCCACCAAAGACATGTGTCGTCATTGCTTATCCACTTATTTGTTAGATGTCGTGCACTTTGGACAGAAGTGGGTACGTGCACCGTTAGATTTTTTCTAACTTGCACGACACATAAGGTGATGACGTAAAGGGACCCATATGGCGAGACTTAGGAGTTAATAAAGTGGTTAGGATATTACAAACTTTAGGCAAAAAGCAACCTATTCAGCATAGACACATAACTTAGTATGACTTAAGTGACCAAAAAATTAACGCAGGAATAGAATCGGCTAAGGCACTTAGGGTTTTTTAGTAACTTTTGGCCACTTTAAAATAGGTTGAGGATTTAGGCACATTTTGCAGAGGCATAAAATCAAATTTAATACCAATTTCAAAACCCTTAACACTACAAATGATAGGAGACCTTATAAAAATTACAGGGCACACTTTGGACAAGAAAAAGCACCAACACTGTCTCCAAGAAATATTGCTCCTCCTAAGGTACTCTTTCTATCATCAACACAACTTTCCCAATTTGCATCTGTGTACACATGAAGTTCTACATTTTTTGAATTAGGATACCATAAACCATAGTCTATAGTTCCTTTTAAATATCTGAATATTCTTTTTATTGTCATTAAGTGATTCTATTTTGGTTCAGCTGCAAATCTCCCAATAATGCCAACTGCATTAGACATATCTAGTCTATATTGAGTGAGATATATGAGTTTTCCAATCATGGATTTGTAAAGTATTTTTTCAACTACTGTGGAGTCATCATTTTTAGAAATCTTTCTTCCTATTATCATAAGAGTGATTACTGGCTTGCAATATTCCATCTTGAATGTCTTCAATATCTCCTTCACATATTTAGAATGATTTATGAATATACCTTTGTCTGTCTTCTTTACATTTAATCCCAAAAAGTATTTTATAGGTCTAATCATGCTCATTTCAAATTCTCTTTGCATCTCTTTGGAAAATTCTACACTAAGCTTGTCATTACCTCCAAAAATAATGTCATCAACAAAGATATCAACCAGTAATAGTCCTTCAATTGTCTCTCTTATGAATAAGTTGCAATCTGTTGCTCCCTTTTTGAATCCAATCTTTGTCAAGTAGCCATCAAGTCTCTCATACCATGCTCTTGGGGCCTGTTTAAGTCCATAGAGGGCTTTCTTTAGTCTGCATACCATGTCTAGTTTGTCTGGTAATTTAAATCCTTCAGGCTGCTCTATGTAGACTTCTTCCTTCAATTCATCATTCAAAAATGCTGAGTTGACATCCATCTGATATACTTTAAAGTTTTCGAATGTTGCATAAGCTAAAAATAACTTGATAGCTTCCATTCTGCTCACAGGGGCAAATGTATCAGAATATTCAATTCCTTCTCTCTGCACATATCCTTTACATACCAATCTTTCTTTGTTTCTTATCATTGTACCATCTTCATTCATTTTATTTCTAAATATCCACTTAGTTCCAATCATGTTTTTGTTACAAGGTCTAAGGACCAATTCCCATGTGTCATTCTTAATTATCTGATCTAATTCTTCTCGCATTGTATTTTTCCAATCTGAATCATTACACGCATCTTCAACACTTAAGGGTTAAATTTGTGAAAGTAAACATACCTCTTCATCAATGGTTGAACCTTTTTCTTTAGATCTTGTCAAAACTTTACTACTCTAATCTCCAATGATATCTTCTTTTGAATGGTATCTAGATGTGTATTTTGAATTTTTAGGTGTGACACTCTCATCTTTAATTTGTGATTCCTCTTCACTTGGTTCAGGGTTATTGCATGATACCTCAATACAGTCAAACATTTCTTCAATAACTGTATCTTTATTGATAGGTCTAGGTTCATCTTCAATCATAGGTGCATATTCATAATATCTCTCTTGAATCATGAACTTCTCATCAATCTTCACATGTGCACTTTCAATGATTTTCTTCAACCTTAAATTAAAACATCTGTAAGCTTTGCTCTTAGTAGAGTAACCAAGAAAAATACCTTCATTGCTTCTAGCATCAAACTTACCAACACCATCATCTCTCTTGATGTAGCACTTGGTTCCAAAGATTCTAAAGTATTTTACTGTAGGTACATTACCAAACCAAATTTCATGAGGTGTTTTTTTTGTGCCTGGTCTTAGTTGAATTTTGTTGATAGTATAGACTATTGTATTGACTTCTTCTCTCCAATAGGTGTGCGCAACTTTTCTTTCAATCATGATAGTGTGCATTGTGTCAAGTATAATCCTATTTATTCTTTCTGCAATTCCATTTTGTTGAGGGGTTATGGGTGCACTTAGTTATCTTTTGATCCCATGTTCTCCACAGTACTCAAGAAACTTGTCAGATGTGAATTCTCCTCCTCTATAAGATCTTAGACATTTTATCTTTAATCTAGACTCATTTTCAACTTTAGCTTTGAATATTTTGGACTTCTCAAAAGCTTTAGATTTATCTTTCAATAATGCAACCCACATCATTCTAGAGAAATCATCTACAAAAAAAATTAAATACCTTTCACCATAGTATGATCTTGTTTGAGTAGGTCCACATAAGTGTGTATGTACTAGATCTAATTTGTTCTCTAAAGAGTTTTATTTGCTTCTGAATGAGTTCCTCACATGCTTTCCCATCACAAATTCCCTGCACATAGTATCAATAGGTCTTGCAATACTAGGAAGGTCTTTTACTGGCTTTACATTGCTTATCTTTACTATGTCAAAATTGATATGATAATGTCTTTTGTGCCATAAGAAACTGTCATCCTCTTTTGCAACAAAAAAACTTACTTTGGATTTGAGCTGAAAAACATTACCTTTGGTCTTTGGACCTAATGCTATCATGTCTCCTTCTTTGTTGTTAATAATGAACCTATTTTTTTTGAATTCCAACTGATATCCTTTATCGAACAACTGTCCAACACTTAGTAAGTTATGATGTAAACCATCAACATACAAAACATCATCTATCTTATTCTTTTCATCTAAGGTGATGGATCCTCTACCTATGATAGGTTTGGGAGTTTTATCTCCAAATCTAACCATGCCACCTTTTTGCTTATCTATATGTACAAATATATCTTTGTCTCCTATCATGTGATGTGAATACCCACTGTCTATGATCCAGTCTATTTTGATGTCTGCGTGTGAAACTAAAGCCAATTCTTGTGCTTTCTTTTATCTTCAATTTCCATTTCATCAATCATTTTTTAAATATCTTTAATTGAAAAAAATCCAATTTCATCCTCTCCTAAATCATCATCACTCACACCATCTTCAGCATAATAGCATTTCTTAGTATATTTGGGCTTGTAATTTGATCTAAACTTCTTGACTCTTGTAGGACACTTGGATACAAAATGGCCAACTTTGTTACATGAAAAACATTTGAATGGTAGATGTCCTTCATATTTTCCTTTACCTTTCCTTTCTTTCTTAGCTATCATAGAAATGATTTCTTCTAGTTCTATATCAACTTATTCTTTCTCAATATTACTAGAGATGCTCAAGGATTTCTTACCATGGACTGAGGCTTTGAAAGCTTTTTCAATTTTAGGCTATGTCTTCAATCTTGATATCTCAAATGCTAATATTTTTCTGATCAAGGTTTCTCTTTTGAAGTCCTTTAAAAATTGCATGGTTTCATCAAAGATGTTTATCTTTCTTTCATAATATTTTGTCAAAGTAGTCATCAGTTTGTCCATTATGTCTTCCTCTGAAATTTCTCCACCATTGTTTCTTATTCCCGAAACTGCTTCATTAATCATCTGATTGTAAGCTTTGATGTTTTCTTCAGGTAGCATCTCGAAATTGTTGTATCTTTTCTTCTATGTCTTTCTATGCACATTCTTGGCTTGGATGTCTCCTTCAAACATATATTCTAGGTATTTCCATATTAAATAGGCTTTATCTTCCTTTTTAATCTCAGAAAATTCACTGTCAGATTAGGCACTAATTAGGGCTTCTTTGGCAATTGCATTTTGGGTGAATACTTCCTTTTATTTAATAGTAGAATATTCTTCTGCAAGATCTTTCAAAGTAGGAACATCAATTGCATGAGTAGCAACCTCATAGATCTCAAAACCAATGTACTATAGATGTGTTATTTTTTTGTTCTTCTAGTCAAGATAATTCTCTCCATCAAACTTAGGACTCTCTTTTCTGAAGTATGCAATTTGATCTACCTTAAGTTGTTAGGCTTCCTCTTCAAGGAACTTGGCTTTGATACCAATTGGTAGGAACAATCCCAAGAGATAACTGAGATGGAGGTGAATCAGTTATCTACTAGTTTTAATTTTTTTCTTCAGTTAAGTACAGAATATCATTAAGCATAAATACAAAAATATAACACATAATAGAACACGACAATTTTGGTTACGAGGAAACCAAAATAGGTAAAAACCCCGGTGGGAATTAGCACCCACAAAGAACTACACTATAGTATAATGATCCTTGTTAGAAGATCCTAAAACCCTGTTAGGAGTTGATCTTTACAATGCGATAAGTATAGTGACTTGGTTAAGGGTCAGACCTTGTTAGGAGTCTTTTACAATTAACCCTGTTAGGGGTGAGGACACACTGTCTAAGAGCATATTGCTAAGATGATGAAGGCTGCAACCTTCTGCAAAATAGATATACACTATATCTGATAATTGAACTATTTAAATAGACCTAATGTCTTGATCAGTTCCACTAAATTGTATGTACTCTCTGCTTCTTCACATAGATCTTTAATTGATGAACGAAATAGCTTTACTGTCCTAAAACAACTAGCATCCTGCTCTGTTCTTTTTTTGTCTGTTTCTTCTCATTCACACTTAGTGATCACAAATGAAATTCCATATGTATCTTCTTCAAAATATATGACCACGTCAACTGTAGGAATCCCTTCAATACTTTTTCTTGTCAGCTAAACTAAGCATGCAACATAATTAGAACCGTGCAACTCAAAATGAATAGACGCATCATTTCACATAGTCAGCTTTACCAAAATCACTCAAATCTCACACTTCAAATGAAACACATTTCATGCCTTTGGTTAATCATCTTTGACTCATAACTAAACATGAATCCAAACATGCATATCCCAAAGATAGGTGCAACTGAAGAATCAATAAAATTATTTTCGTCTCTTAAAAACAATCCTCTAAAACTGTGGTTGGTAAAAAAATCAACATAATTCAACTTTAACTGAACTTCTGAATCTGTATGTATGAACAAGGTATAATAACTATGTCTGCAACATAAAAACAACCGTACAGGGCTCCAACATATCCATACTAAAAAGTGAATACTTTATACTATAGGTTGTCATCAATGACAAACATATAGTCAACTATTTGCACATGGGCGAATCTCCAACAAAAACAACAATAGACTTGGAGGAAATTGAAGAGCATAGATGTTTATAGTCTAACATGACCCCTTAGTAACCTTTATGCTATCTTTGACCCCTTAGAACCCATTAACATATCCCAAGACCCCTTAGGACCACTTAGCAAACATCAATGTATCATAGGCCCCATAATGTATTCTAGGACCTCTTAGGACCCCTTAGCACTCATTATATATCCTAGGACCACTAATAACCCCTTAGTACCCATTAATGCATTCTAGGACTCCTTGTGACATTGATGACCCCTTAGGACCCATCAATGTGTCTTAGACTTGGGACCCATTATGACACATATGACCCATTCTGTATCATAAGGGGTCATAAGTTGTCATAAGGGGTTGTGGGACACATTAATGGGTCCTAAGGGTCATAAGCGGTCCTAAGACCCATTAATGTATCCTAGGCCCCCTTGGAAACCCTTAGGACATCTACAACCCCTTAGTATCCATTAACGTGGCCTAACACCCCTTAGGACCCCTTATGACACATACAACCCATTATGCATCATAAAGGGTCCTAAGGGGTCATAAGAAACATTAATAGGTCCTAGGACCATTTATAACACCTAAAACCTCTTAGGACCCATCAATGTGTACTAAGACCACTTAGGACCCCTTATGACACCTACAACCCATTATGTATCATAATGGGTCCTAAGGTGTCATAAGGGGTTGCATGACACAATAATGGGTACTAATGGGCCATAAGTGGTTCTAAGACCTAATGACATGTAACTAATTAAATATTTGATAATGGTAAGTTGAAGATAATGCAAGACATTAAATCAGTTAATGGCTTATATTGTCATTGATGTCAACTTGATATCATCTGTATGGTCATGTATACAATGCCAAAGAATTTAGAGAATAACTAGAACAAAGATTATGCTTTTAGCAATGCATAAAAGTCAAGTATTCACTAAGTGACAGATAACACCGACGGAGTGCACACCATTGGTAAAGGCAAAGAATTAAAGTCACAGTGATACCCAACAAGTAGAAGACAGTATTGCCTGATGAAGAAAAATCACAGGATGCCCGACGAGCTGAGAAAAAAGTTACCTGACAAGTAAAATCTAATGATGCCCAACAGACGGAGATCCTGAAGGTGACTGGAGTCACACCAAAGGAACTGGCAGTTTTCACTCACGACTAACTGTAGAGTTGATCGATAGAATAGAGAGTTCAGAAAATGACAAAATATCTAGTTGGCAAGAGCTAAAGATAGACTTAACTAGTTGTTTTCATTGTTTTATTCGACCAGAGTTAAGTGATTGAATTAAAGAATATTTGTGCATTTGGCATAAAGATAACTATGAGATAAATCAGGAGTTATTCTTTAAATCAGATTGGCTGGATTTTTTTTCACGCCAAGAATCAAGAATCAAGAATCAAGAAACGGTGAATATCATGTCTATATAAGAGACAAGCTTAATTCATTTCCAAGGGACAATCACAGGGGTGAATAGAAATAGGATGCTGAAGAGAAGATGATGAAGGATAACTTCATACAGTCCTGATCAATCAAGCTGAAGGAAGAGCTAAGGAATTCTACAAACACCGACAAATAGTGAGCACAACATCATAGAGAAGAAAGTGTGGAGCATAAAGAATTGAATTGATACATTGATTAGAGAGGTAATGTACTTAAATAGATCTGAAAATCTACAATTCAAGTTGCATTAGAAACAGGTCATTGTGTTTCATTTTAACCATTGAAGCATCAAGTCTCTTAACAGAGAAAGACTTAACAGTCTTCTATATATTGAGGTACATCCCAAGGAGTTCCAAAAAGGTTGATTCATGAAAGTAGCACTAGATTTTCCTAAAGCCTATTGACATTCTAAGAAGGAGGCTGATTCAAGGATGGTAGCAAACTGAGTTTCCTGATACTAAGTAACAACCTCTATGTATAAAATACTCTAACAAGGTCACACTTAACAGTGTGTTTGTAACCTTTAGCAGGGTTGGCTCCTAACAGGGCTTACTTCAGAAGAGTGAAAATTTGGGGTACCGGTCCCAGTGGGTTTTCCCTTAATAGGGTTTCCATGTTAAAATCCTTGTGTTATGTGTGTATGGTTTATTACTTTTCTATTTTAGATTTCACATATGCATTTCTAGATTTATCGGTATACTCTGCATATTTACTAAGTGTCGGTAAATAAGTTTTACTGCTTATTAGTTATCAAGGAGAATAAGGTCAGAAAAGGAAAACCGATAGACAATTAATTATTATAAAGTATTTCATGGCATGCATCTTGTAAGGGACATAATAATATGAGGTTTATTTTATTGGTGGTTAGAATAAAGAAACATTTTTAAGCCATTGATTCACCCNTTCCCCCCCCCCCCCCCTCTAACTTATTACTAACAATTGGTATCAGAGCTTGTGTTCTTAGAAGTAAAGTTTCAAGACCTAAGTTAGGATCACAAGATGAATAGATGAGATGTGCCCAAGTTGAATAAAGACAACTTTGCTTCATGGAAAAGTAGGATAAGACTCCACTTATCAGGTATTGGTAATGATGTTACTCAATACTTAGATACTAAATATGTGTTTCCCATAGGAGCATTAACAGTAGATCAATGGATAGTGAAGCATGAGCACAACTACATGGTCATAGTGTAATACCCTCTCCTATGGTGATACTTGGACTTTCTGATTTGGATGTTCTATTATGATGGTTAGAACTATACATTTACATTTATGTTTTTTGGATGATGATATATTTATTAGATGGTTGATATGCTCATTTATGGTTATCATTTATGAGATTAGAAAATGATCCATTTTTATATGTTTTATGGATCTAACCCAAGGATTTGAATCTAATCATTATCATGATGTTTTATGTTTCATGAATATGTGTCTGATGTGTTTTCATGACTCAGGACGAAGTCATTGTTACTCACTTAGTGAGGTCCACATGATGTATCGATCCTGGTCATCTGCTTGCATATATATGATTTGTATGTATATCCATATGTATCCATGTATCTCTTCTTGGTGATGCAAGAGTGTAGGTACTAGGTATTGTCTCCACCTGGCTTCACAGGTCTGAGCGATCCCTCAAAATCCTTGATCATCATTGTTGTTACAGAGATATCACCAGGTTCCACAAGAAGGAACTCTACCTTTGATCCTTTTACCTTTAAATGGGGAGTTCCCGAGTCATTCCCTTGTGTGGATGATGTATTTCTGTGTCCTCTTAGTTTGTTGGTTTTGTGGATCTTGTAGTTGGTTTCTTTTCTTTTGCATTCTTTGAGGATGAGGTTTTGTGTATGGTAGCTCTAATTGTATTCATGGTATGTTAAATTTTGTTAGTAGATTATTGATGTGAATTATTGTATAATTTAGTAATTAATCTTTATTAGTATATACTTATGTACTAGCGTATCTTGTTAGGAACGAGTCAGTATGTGATTAAATCATGTGATTTTAATATCAATAATAATAAATAAATTATGGTATTAATAATGTTTTATAATATTCGTAATAAAAGATGTCTATGGAAATATTAATAATAAATGTTCTAATAATAGTGGTATGTTTCACCTTATATATATCACTATTGTATTTTG
>MU223795.1:1151110-1168066 GCA_018584345.1 Thuja plicata
ATAAGTATTGGATTCATAAGGACTAGTGAAAATAGTAATCTTTATTTGAAAGAAGATACTGATGCTAACACTTTGATTGCTGAAATATTTGTTGATGACATCATATTTGGAGGAAATGATATGCTATACAAATCATTTGCTAATGAGATGAGAAAATAATTTGAGATGTCTATGTTTGGAGAGATCAAGTTCTTTCTTGGTCTACAAATCATTCAACAAATTGAAGTTATTTTCATTACACAGTCCAAATACATCAAAGAGGTCCTGAAAATATTCAAGATAGAAGATTCCAAACCAGTTGGAACACCAATGGCTACTAGATGTAAGTTAACAAAGGAAGACAAGACAACAGAGGTAAATCAGACTTTGTACAGATCAATAATTGGAAACCTCATGTATGTTGTACACACTAGACCAGCTATTGCACATGTAGTAGGAATTGTTGCTAGATTTTCTGCTAACCCCAGGGAATCACATATGATTGCTATGAAAAGAATACTAAGATATCTAAAGAATACTGAGGAATTTGGCTTATGGTATAAAAGAGAAGGCAAATTTGAACTAAAAGTGTTTACCGACGCTGATTGGGCTGCAAATATTGATGACTGGAAGAGCACAACTGGAGGAGCATTCTTTATGGGTGACAGACTTGTCACATGGATTAGCAAGAAGCAAGGATGCATCTCATAGTCAACTGCAAAAGCAAAATATGTTGATGCTGCTGCAAATTTCTCAAATATTGTATGGATCAATCAATTTTTGGAAGGTATGCATATAAAAATCTTAGAACCAGTGATTATCTATTGTGATAACACCAGTGAAATAAATATTTCCAAGAATCTAGTCATGCATTCCAAGATTAAACACATTTCCATCAAGTATCATTACTTAAGAGAGCAAGTTCAAGAAAAAGAGGTGATACTTGAGTATGTGCAATCAAAAGAACAATTGGCTAATATCTTCACCAAGCCACTGCCCAAGGATACATTTGAGTACCTGAGAAAGAGAATAGGGTTCAAACCCTTGTCTACCAGTCAGTAAAAGACTGAAGGCTACATCAGTCTATATATTATCAGAATATCATTTGTGTTGATGCAAGCAAAAAGATGAACTTCAAAGCTACATCTATATATAGGAAGGTATATATCAGAACCAAGCACCAGAGCATATTGTTGTATGCTGATGGATAAGGGAAACTCAAAGAATATATTTTGGATGGAAGAAAATGATTATTTGACAGTAATGCCAGATATTTGTGTGATATTTGTTTGGCATTGTTGTCAAAGGGAGAGAAAGTATCCATATTATCACAGTCTTTAGAAAAAGAGGAAAGATTATCCATTATTAGATTACTCCAATAGGGAGAGATTATATCCAAAGGGAGAGTTACTAACAAGAGACAAAGACATTAAAGAAGAAGAATAGTCAAAAGAGAGATATTGAAACAAGGAAAGGATGAAACACATCAAAACAAGAAAAACATAGAGAACTACAAGAATCAAATCTAAGCTAATACAAAGCTTACCGGTGGTCAGACATTTTTATCGGTTATCAAAACAAACTATTTGGTAGTTTGATGAATCTCAACAATTGTATTTCATATTGTATTAGAAATAGTATAGTGTGATAATATTGTATGTTTCCATCAATGCCAAAGGGAGAGATTGATGACATGTAACTGATTAAATGTTTGATAATGTTAAGTTGAAGATAATGCAAGATATTAAATCAGTTAATGGCTTGTATTGTCATTGATGTCAACTTGATATCATCTGCACGGTCATGTATACAATGCCAAAGACTTCAGAGAATAAATAGAACAAAGATTATGCTTTCAAAAATGCATAAAAGTCAAGTATTCACTAAGTGACAGATAACACTGACGGAGTGCACACCATCAGTAAAGGCAAAGAACCAAAGTCACAGTGATACCTGACAAGCAGAAGATAGTGTTGCCCAATGTAGAAAAATCATAGGATGCCTGACGAGATGAGAACAAAGTTACCCGACAAGTAAAATCCAATGATGCCTGAAAAATAGCCATCCTGAAGCTGACTGGAGTCACACCAACGGAACTGGCAGTTGTCACTGACAACTAACTATAGAGTTGACTGAAAGAACAAAGAGTTCAGAAAATGACAAAATATCTAGCTGGAAAGAGCTAAACATAGACTTAACTGATTGTTTTCATTGTTTTATTCAACTAGATTTAAGTGATTGAATCAAAGAAGATTTGTACACTTGGCATAAAGATAACTACGAGATAAATTAGGAGTTATGCTTTAAATCAGATTGGCTAGATTATTTTTCATGCTAGGAATCAAGAATAAAGAAACGGTGAATATCATGTCTATATAAGAGACAAGCTTAATTCATTTCCGAGGGACAATCATGAGGGTGAATAGAAAGAGGATGCTAAAGAGAAACTGATGAAGGATAACTTCATACAGTCTTGATCAATCAAGTTGAAGGAAGAGCTAAGGAATTTTGCAGACACCGATAAACAGTGAGCACAACATCACAGAGCATAAAGTGTGGAGCACAAAGAATTGAATTGATACATTGATCAGAGAGGTAATGTACTTAAATAGATCTGAAAATCTACAATTCAAGTTGCATTATAAACAGGTCATTATGTTTTAGTTTAACCATTGAAGCATCAAGTCTCTTAATAGAGCAGGACTTAACAGTCTTCTATATATTGAGGTACATCCCAAGGAGTGCCAAAAAGGTTGATTCATGAAAGTAGCACTAGATTTTCCTAAAGCCTATTGACAGTCTAAGAAGGAAGCTGATTCAAGGATGGTAGCAAACTGAGTTTCCCGATACTAAGTGACAACCTCTATGTATAAAATCCTCTAACAAGGTCACACTTAATAGTGTGTTTGTAACCTTTAACATAGTTGGATCCTAATAGGGCTCACTTCAGAAGAGTGAAAATTTGGGGTACCGGTCCCAGTGGCTTTTCCCTTAATAGGGTTTCCACATTAAAATCCTTGTGTTATGTGTGTATGGCTTATTACTTTACTATTCTACATTTCACATATGCATTTATGGATTTATCGGTATACTCTGCATATTTACTGAGTGTCGATAAATAAGTTTTACTACTTATCGGTAATCAAGGAGAATAAGGTCAGAAAAGGAAAATTGACAGACAATTAATTATTATAAAGTATTTCATGGCATGCATCTTGTAAGGGACATAATAGTCTGAGTTTTATTTGATTGGTGGTTAGAATAAAGAAAAAAATTTAAGCCGCTGATTCACCCCCCCCCCTCTCTCAGTTATTACTAACAAGACCCATTAATTATTATCAGGGGTTGTGGGATATATTAATGGGTCCTGGACCATTTATGACCCCTTAGGAACCATTAATGTGTCCCAGAACCCCTTATGACACTTATGACCCCTAAGGACCCATTAATGGGTCCTAGGACCCCTTATGACACCTAAAACCCCTTACAACCCATCAATGTGTCTAAGGACTACTTAGGACCCCTTATGACTCATAGGACCCATTATTTATCATAAGGGGTCTTAGGACACATTAATGGGTCCTGAGGGGTCATAAGTGGTTCTAAGATACATTAATGGGTCTTAAGGGGTCGTGGGATACATTAATGGGTCCTAGGACCATTTATGACCCCTTAGAAGTCATTATTGTGTCCTATAATCCCTTAGAACCCTTATGACATGTATGACCCTTTAGGAGCCATTAATGTGTCCTATGACTCCTTATGACACCTACGACCCTTTATGAGCCATCAATATTTCTTAGGACCACTTATGACCCATTATGACACATACGACCCATTATGTATCATAAGGGGTCATAAGGTGCAATAAGGGGTCATAGGAAACAATAATGTGTCTAAAGGTGTCATAAGTGGTCCTAGGATACATTAATGGGTCCTAAAGGGTCCTAGGATACATTAATGGGTCTAAGAACCATTTATGAACCCTTAGGACCCATTAATAGTTACTAAGACCACTTAGGACCCCTTATGACATCTATGACCCATTATCTATCATAATAGGTCCTAAGGTGTCATAAGGGGTTGTAGGACACATTAATGGGTCCTAAGGGGTCATATGTGGTTTTAGGACCCATTAATGTATTTGGAGGGGTCATGAGATACATTAATGGGTCCTTGAATCATTTATGAACCCTTAGGAGCCATTAATGTGTCCAACAACCTCTTATGACACCTATGACCCCTCATGACACATACGACACCTTAGGATCCATCAATGTGTCTTAGGACCCGGGTGATCTCACAAAACGGTGTCCCACTTTTTGGCCAACTTTGACACTGAAATGAACATTCTAAAAAAAAAAAATTTGGACATCTATTGTCGTAAAACCATTAAGAATTTGAAGATGATGTAAACTAGTGAATTTTAGCATTTTTTTCCTAGTTTATAAATATATTAGTTTTTAAAAAATTGGAATTTATTTGTATCCATTTTTCCTTCTCGTTCAAAAATTATTTTTGTAAAAAATCAGGATTTTTCAGGAGTGACACTCACTTTGATCAACATAAATTTTTTTATAAAATTGATAAGAATGTAATTATTTTAGATTTAGGTCTGTAACAGAAATATCTAGGGAATCCATTTGGTTTCATTCAATTTGGTTGAATATTTAATAGTTTATTGAGTTATGAAGTGACATTAATTATAATTTGTACATAGGTTCATTTGGATCGCTCTAACTCTATCTCTACATATTGAAATTCATTTATTATTTTTTTGATAGAAAGGTAACATAAGTACCTATTTCCTAGATATTTTTCATAATTTTTTTTCCCTAATTTACTATTTTTCCAGAAGCATTGAACAGATAAGTCGCTAAATGGTCAGACAACCTATGTTTAGTAAAACTTAAAAAGAAAAGTCTCAATAAACTATATATATATATATATAACTCATAATCAATGGAAATCTTTCTCAGAGTACTATCATCCTGTATTTGGGTTTTTCAAATGAATTTATTTAATCCCACAAAAAGTTAATGTCAAAGTGATTTTTTGTCAGCATTTTGATGGGTTCAAAGGAGACTCGATTATAGGTGTGAGTGAGGAGTAGACGGATTACACAAAATGGATTTTGATCCAAGAGGATTTTATCCAGCCATTTTGAATTTACTCCTTCAAATGGGACCTCTCAAGGCTTAAATCATAATATTTTCTTAAAAATGTGCAATTTTAGCAAAAATCAGGATGTTCAAAAAAGTGGGACACTCTATTGTGGGACCACCCACCCCTTGTGACACTATGATCCCTTCGTATCCATTAATGTGTCTTAGGACCCCTTAGGACACCTGCGATCCATTATGATTCATAAAGGGTCCTAAGGGGTCATAGGATACATTAATAGGTCCTAGGACCATTTAGGACCCATTAATGTGTCCTAGCACCCCTTAGGACCCCTTATGACACCTTATGACACCTATGACCCCTTACAACTCATTAATGCGTCCTAGGACCCCTTATGACACCTATAGCCCCTTAGGACCCATCAATGTCTCTTAGGACCACTTAGGACCTATTATGACACATGCAACCCATTATGTATTGCAAGGGGTTATAGATAACATTAATGTGTCTACAGGTGTCATAAGTGGTCCTAGGATACATTAATGGGTCCAAGGACCATTTATGACACCTTGGGACCAATTGATGTATGCTAGGACCACTTAAGACCCCTCATAACACCTATGACCCCTTAGGACCCATCAATGTGTACCAAGACCACTTAGGACCCCTTTTGATATTGATGAATTTCTTAATCCACTGAAAGGACATCCACCTCCACCTCCTCCTCCACCATAGATAAAATTTGATGAGGCTCTTTATAGAGCCAAAATTGATGAAAATATTGCATCAATCATTGAGACCATTACTACTTCACATAATCACTCATTTGTTCCTCCACATGTCGTCCATTTTATATATACAATTCAAAACATTGTAGATTCTATTAAATCTATTGATGGTGACCTAGATAGACATCATGAATGAAGAGAGGAGATGAGACAATATTACTCTGATGGCCTCTCCTCTTGTTAGATTCTAGATCTGAAATTTTTTAAAGGATATATTATTTCCCTATTTTATTGGTCCAAAAATAAATGAGCCCATACAATTCTCAAAGAAAAACATATCTATGAGGTAATGTAACTATTGAAAAATGGTTGATAATTTTTGGAGTCACTGGTGGATGGTATTTGATCATCCCCTACATGCAAACCATGACGTCCCCATATATTTATTTTGAAAAAATTACATACATCTATTAAGACCTATGATAGGTAATATGACCCCTTAAAACCTATTAGGACCCAATTAGACCCAATTAGATCTATGATATGTTATATGACCCCTTAAGACCTCATTAGACCCACTATGAGTAATATGACCCCTTAAGACCTATTAACACCTAATTATATACCCAGTTAGACTTATTAGCACCTAGTTATATCCAATTAGATCCAATTAGACTCTTTAGGGCCTAATTAGACCCAATTAGACCTATTAGGACCTAATTAGACTAGATTATACCTATCAAGACCTATGATAGGTTATATGACCCCTTAAGACCCCATTAGATCCACTATGAGTAATATGACCCCTTAGGACCTAATTAAATACCCAATTAAACCTATTACGACCTAATTAGACCCATTTATACCTATTAGGACCTAATATGATTAATAGACCCAATTAGACCTATTTAGACCCAATTAGATCTATTAGGACAGGTAATATGAGTAATAGTATTGAACTAATAGGAACTAAATTATGACATAATTTGTTATTTAGCAATAAGACGTAAGAGTACCCCTTAAGACCTAATACTTGACTAATTAGTGCATAAATAATTTATGACCTAATTAAACCTTTAATAAGACTAATTAACACCTAATATGAGTAATAGGACCTACTAGTTCCTAATATGAGCAATAGGACCCCTTCTAGGTGTAATTAGATCTAATTAGACTAATTAACACCTAATATGCTCATACTATGACCCCTTAAGACCTAATTAGACCCAATATGTGTAATATGATCTCTTGATATACCTAATAACATCCAGTTAGACCTGTTAGGACATAATTAGATACAATTAGACCTATTAGGAACTATTAGGTTAAATGACCCCTTAAGACCTCATTAGACCCACTATGAGTAATATGATCCCTTAAGACTTATTAGCACCTAATTATATACCTAGTTAGACCTATATTAGGACATAATTATATCTAATTAGACCTATTAGCACCTAATTACATCCAATTAGACCCCTTAGGATCTAATTAGAGACAATTAGACCTAATTATACCTATCAGGACCTATGATAGGTTATATGACCCCATTAGATCCACTATGAGTAATATGACCCCTTAGGACCTATTATGACCTAATTAGACCCAATTATATCTATTAAGACCTAATATGAGTAATAGACCCAATTAGACCTAGCAAGACCTAATTAGACCTATTAGGACCTATGATAAGTTATACACATGACCTATTGGGAGTTATCTTATGATTAATATAATTATATACATAGGAAATTTCATTCGGACTTTTATTTAAAATAATTTTATCTTCGTATGCAGGAAATTATCAAGAAGCACAACCTTTTGAAGTTGGAGAAGGGTCATCGCAAGGTCAACAAGACCAACCTTTAAAAGTTGGAGAAGGGTCATTGCAAGCTCAACAAGTACAACCTTTAGAATCCCAAAAAAGTACACATCTCTCTCTAAATCTCCCTAACTATCACAATTTAGTCTCTTTATAGTTAATATGTATTTTGGGTATTTCCCCTTAAGACTATTTTTTTTTTGTGTACATAGCCTTTGTTGAATAAAATGTTGGACAAGGAGCATCCCAAGTTGAAGTAATAGAATTTGGAGAAGGTTCATTGCAAGGTCAAATAAGTATGTGTCTCTAGATCATTAATTTATTAATTATTCCCTTTGACATGAGATTTTTTTTACTTATTTCATTAAGGTACCCTTAAGATGAGCTATTAAGAGAATTTTTTAATTTAGTTTGCATCCCAAGTACAAGCAACATATGAGAATGTTATTCTATCCCAACATTTGAAGATAAAAATTAATCATAAAAGCATAGATCATTTAAATGAAATGGATGTGGAAAAATTGAGAGATTATGCTAAGAAACCCATAAATACTATGAAGAGGGCATTGAATAAAAAGTTTAAGAAAATAATTTCACAATTTGAGAATCTTTATACACTTGAAAAAACCCAACTATTATAAATTACACTTCTTAAAGACGAGTTAAAAGAGCCATTAAATTTGTTGTGTGTAGATGCAAGCTTGAAAAAGACAAAAGTGTCTAATGTACAAAAAAATATTGTTGAAAGTGTTAAGGAAGGTTTGCATTCCATTGGGAAAGAAACTAAATCTACAGATAGGTCTATTTCAAGAAGAGTGATACTAGCATCTATTTTAAATAAAAATATGTCACAAAAAAGTACAATTTCTTCACTTCATCTCATACCGGGTACAATAAGAGGACAATAACACATTATTTGAAAAGAAGATTCAATTTGGATGATACTACAATGGAAGGAAATTTGGTACTAATGTGTAGAGATTTTTTCTTTGATTGGATTAAGGAAATATTTAGGAACTTGGTTACGACATTTTGGACTGATCATACTCATCCTTCACCAAATACAAGAGATGTTATCAAGAAGATGAATGGGCCTAAGGAATATTTTCAGCACACAAAACATTGGTTGGATAACACACAACATGAATTGTATCTCTCATTTTATAAGTCAAATCCTGACATCATCCAAGATATCAAGATTTTTCTATGCCTGGTCCAAGCTCAACTCTGCATCTGCAACATGAGTAGTCAGCACCTGTCCCTATAATGACGAATGCAATAGATTGACCAAATGAGATGGATTTTGGCAAGTGATTCATTTAGGAGTGTTATGGAACACTTAAGGGTTGCATTTATGGAAACACATCTGGTATGGATGGTTTCTTGGAGTGGAACATAGTTTTGGAGTTTGGGATTGCAAAATGACTAAGTACAAAGTATAGTAGAACAATTTTGGTCAGCAAAGATAGTATATGATGAATGGTGACATGCAAGCTTAGAAGAAGATATTTTGGGATATGTATGACCTTCTCTTAGGGTCACTTTAATTTTGGTGTTGATCACAGTGAAATACATATAGTTGAAGACATCCAAAGAAAAAGTAATAATGATATAGGGAAGATGAATAGTCACGACGATTGCGGGAGTATAACATGAAATCTAAACATGCTAGGTCTGATTTGGATTGTCGATTACCTATGTTTTGATAGTGTATGGTTGTCAACTTGGTAATTACTTTTTGTATAAGTATTAATTATGTTTTGTGATGTAATTGGAAGATGACTAGGTAATGAAATAAGATATATATGGAGAGCTTGTGAGAATTGAAGTATGTGTAATGTGTGGCAAATGATATTATGTGGATGTGATGCATGGATACATTATGATGTCAAAATCAGATAGATGGTGATGTGAGCTACAACTGGAAATACCTAAGCATATCAGATGCTTGTATTGTTAATTCTTGATAAAGCATTGTAACATAATCATATTTCTATTTGTATGAGTAGTGAGCTCACTATACCTTTAATAGGGTTTTGTATTCCTTTAACAATGAAATGTACTAATGTAATATTCAATTCCTAACAGGGATAGGCATCCTAATAGGGAAACAATAATTTTAGTGCATATTTTTTTTGGGTACCATCGCCATTGGGGTTTTCCCTTGGCCAGGGTTTCCTCAACAACAATTCATGGTGTTATGAGTTATGTGTTGTGTGTTTACGTTCTTTTCATTTTAGTATTTTTCTGGTTAAGTTGGAAATTAATAATTTGACATTTAAAGAGTTGTAATACTGATTCACTCCCCTCTCAGTATTACTTAATCCTAAAAATTGGTATCAGAGATTTTGGCCCTTGGAGAGAATGATTAGCAACTTAAGGGAGATCAAGATGGATTTTGAAAGTTTGGAGGAAAAAATTGAAGCAGCACTTGAAGACCTTGATAAGGCTAAAGAAGAGAATGGTGACTTGAAATTAAAATTGAGAAGAGCAGATGGATTCATTAAGAAACTTAAAGAACAACTTGAACTTTCCAGAATTCTGAGACAAGATCTTATGGATAAGATAAAAGAGGATATAGATAATGTTTCTTCATATCAGATAAAACAACTTGAACAAGAGAAAGACGCTTGATCATGAAACTACTTCCCTTCAGATGGATAATGAGATTCAATAGGAAAATGATGCTAGAAACAAAATTGAAGAAACCTTAAAAGATGCTAATATCTAGATGGAAAACATAAAGACTGAACTTTATCACTATAAGAACAAGTATATGGAATTAGAGAAATATAATTAGATCATAAAAGGTGAACTTTTTGAGGCTAAGAAACATATTTCAAAAATTCACTTGAGAAGTGACCTGATCGATGAGAAAAGAGAAAGACAAAAACCTAAAGGAGACATGACTAGAGTTGGCTTTAATGAAGCTAAATGTTCAAAGACTCAAGAATAAAAATAAGAAGTAAAGACTGATGGAGAAAGACCCACAATTGAAGAACCTAAAGATCAGATTAGACCTTTCATACGTAGATGCTTTGGATGTAACAAAATTGGACACATGAAGAGAGACTGCATTAGTAAAATTATTTACACATCTTTTGATGGATATTGCAACAATTGTTCTATATATGGACATAAGAAAGACGAATGCAGGAAACCCGATCAATCAAGAATAAAACAAGATTACTTTAGGGAAGAAACAACAACTAAGATCACATGTTACAAATCCAATAACTTTGGGCACATTGCAAATTATTGTAAGTTGTGGGCTAATCAAAACATACCACCTCCTACATGATAAAATGTTATAATTTAGGACACATTGTGAATTTTTGCATGTGTTGTTGGTTTTTTATGTTGAAAAGATAACAACAACCCTTTCACTTTGCAATGAATCTTTAAGAGCAGACAAATCCAAGTATTTAAAAAAGAATGAAAAGGGTCAAATAAAAAGGATGCAGATCCATCCTTCTATGATTTAGGTTCTGCAAAACCAAGGGGGGACACCCTTTAACACCTTCAATACTTTTTTTGGCATTAATCCAATAGTGATCTCACATAGGATTAACACAACTAGGAGATACTAGGTACCTGGCTAACTACCCATTGAACATAGACCATGAAGTGGAGCATGAGATTGGTAGTATACCAAAAACATAAGGTATATCAAAGTTTATATTTAAAATGAAGAATATAGCCAGACCCACTAGATATGCATCACTTATGAAAATACTAATCCCTTATCAGTTCCTTCTCCATTGGGCAATACCTCAAAGCAAACAAAATATACATGAATGAACTTCTGTCAAAGATTCCAATCCATAACTACAATACCCCAGACCAATACTACTTATAAGATCTTCTTGTAGAAAACCAAATGAACTTATGTCATATCCACAACATCATTTAATTTGATCCTAGATCAAAACTGAAGACTAATGACATATACATAGATAAACTCTATGCAGAGAATCATAAAATTCAAACTTCATAATATTGACACCAAGGAGAGCTTTGAATCTGGAACTCTCATATTAAGTATGAAGAATCACATTTGTGTATACCATTTATTTCAAAATACACCTGTTCAACAATATAAAAAAGATCTGAGATCTTCTATTTCAATCTGATAACAAAACTAGTACAATGAAAGAACTATATTCCTATGGAACCAACTGAAACTGGAACCTCCGAGAGTTAAGAACAATTGAAACTCTCTATAGAGACCAAGAATTTGAAACCCCTAAACCATAAAAAAAAATATGAATTTATGGGAAGAGAGAAAATTCTTGATTCCTCCTATAGACACCTGTCAATTCCCCAAAATATCTCCTCCTTTTCATCAATGATATGATTTCAGTTTCACGCACCTCCATTTTCTGTTTGTTGCTTTGCACTTTGAAAATCCTTATTTACCTCCTCCTCAGATTGAAAATCTCATGAATGCTTCTTTAAAACATTTGGAAAAATGAATTTTCTAATGTTTTTTGCATGTTTCATTTTAATCCCTTTGTTGCACTTTCAAATTTTTAAATTTGCACAATAATCTCATTTAATTCTACTTCTGCACTTTACATTTGTTTACTTCTACTTCTACTTCCTTGTGCAAATTTTAATTTAAATTATTTGATTTCAACATTTTACCCTCATTTTTTACCTTTTCTTCCTAGATTGCACTAGATCATGCCACATGTCACCTTCTTATTGGTCTACAAGTCCACCTAGGTGCCTACATCATCTTCTTATGGCTGGTCCACCACCTGTCGTACTGCCATATGTCAGCTAGGTGCGATCTCTTGATGAGATGATCTTGATCATCTTTCCCTTTGGGGCATTGCGCCAGTCGTTGATCCTACTACCTCGAGATTCATTCCCATATGAAACACCTCTCCTACGCACCCACCACATCACCACTCCCTAGGTTTACACTGATGTCGGCCCTACCATGTGTCATGCAGGTGCAATGCCTTGATCGTATCCTCCTTGCATCTTCCAGATCCAGGCATCGTGTTAGCCGTTGATCTGATCTAGGTTTATCATGTGCCATTTATCTTTCATGCCTTGGGATCCATACACATCCAATGGTCTTCTATTCCATGTCACCTACCATGTCATCTCTGTGGGCCCCACCAAAATTGGTTTGTTTTCCTCCAAGGTCATATCTGATGGTCTTCTACGCCATGTCACCTACCATGTCATCTCCACGGGCCCCACCAAAATTGGTTTGTTTTCCTCCAAGATCACCACCTAGCCAAGCACAGTCGGCAAGAAATTCCGCCCAAGCACGTCGCCAAGAGCCTCTAGGATCTTTCTTCATATTACATACAATTTATTTTGGTATTTAAACATTTAAAAATTCCATTTCCCAATGTATGTGGGATTATTCTCTTTGAAGTTTTTAAAGTTTTTTATCCCATCTCTCCAAAATTTAGTTTCCCTTGACCCATTCAAGGGGCAGTCACTAACACCCTAGGTGTTGCGTTGACCAAGAGATATCTCTCTTAATTCACATCACAAGTTCTACCTTGGAACATATAAAAAATTATAAAAAACCATTTTCTTGCAAATGTGGGACAATTACTCTTAATGGTTTTACACACAAGTTTCCTTGGGTGTGTAGACCACTGCATTTGCTAGAGTTTCTAATAAAAACACATTCCTTCATTGGCGCAAACTTTCAAATATACTTTCAAACACTATATGTGCCTCATCTGTGCTTCCAGCATGTGCGACTTGGAGACATCAGAAAATTGCAAAATTTGGCATTACATTTGCTCATTACATTTGCATGAAAGGTTTTTACGAAGTGAATCGGTTAATGTAGGAAATATTCCTTTATTGGGATCCAATTGACACATTCTATTCATCACTTTATTTCCTTAATCCATCTCCTCTCAAGAAAGGTAGAGATATCCCAATCCTTATCATTCGGTTGTTCCATGATCTCTCTATCTACCAATGAGGATTCGGGTCAATAGAATGTGGACAAAGATGCTACTCTTTACCAAATCCACCTCCACAACCCACTTTGGACCATGCATTTCCTTCTTTCTAAGTTTGGTGCAAGCTAGGGATAATGACAAGGTTGTGGAAGTTGGCACTACATGCACACCTTCCAATGCATTTGTTGGATATTTCCAAAGCCTTTTCACCAAATACATCACGCAACCCTTGGTGGAGTCTCTTCCCTATTCAAAAATTCTAGCCACACAAGAAAGAAAATAAGCTGGCAAAGGTTGAAGGAAGATGGTATTACATCTAGCACCATGCATTTGTTTGGTTGTTTTTTAAAACTTCACATACTAAATCTTGCACAATCAAAGAGAAATTTTTTTTACACCTATGCAATTTGCATTGGCTTGAAGGCTCACACACAACTCCCTTTCAATGTGCTCCATTGTAATAACACTTCTCTATTTTAAGAAGAAGCTCTAGTCTAGTGTGAGAAACAAGGATATTGCACAATTTGTGGAATTTGGCATGACACCTGCCAATTTTCATTTGCTTCCACATTTTAAAAAAAATGAAACAATAATTAAAAACTATGTAACTTTTGACAGATGACTACACTCTGTATATTCATCTAGGTAGTTTGAATTATAATATCTGACAGAGCCACCTTTGTTATTCTTTGAGGGATGTCCATATAATACAAGGAATCTTCCAATGCCACTATTGTTCCAATTCATTCACTTCTTGTGGTGACCATGTGGTGATATCTCTTTTCAAGATTCTTAACACATCCATCCTTAGCAAATCTTCCAATCATTGCGTTTTATGAGAGAAAATTTCTTTGAAGGAATCTATCAAATGGTTCATTCTACCATATATTTGATGCAGAGTAATTGTGAAGGTTTCCTAGTTTGACATCACTCCCACTTGCTATATTTGATGGAATAATTAGCTTCTAATTTTCTGCCTTCTATGCCACTAATGATGTAGCTAGGATTATTTAAAATTTAGAACTTCTTCCAATGCCCTGGTTCAAAGAATCATTTCATGTAGCCAAGATCAGTCGATCAATTATGGAGAATCCTTTTCATGCAACTAGTTTCGTCAATAAATACTGAGATTGGATTTTGGCTAGTGATGGCATATAAAGCTTGGATACCATGTTTTCCCATGCCTCTCATGATGATATGGTGTAAAACACAAGTACTTTTATTGATGCCTTCGAGAGAGAATCATTAAGTCAGCTTGCTTGAGTTTAGAACTCAATTAGAAGAATGATAATAATCCTTATGTCACTAGTATTTTCTCTTATTAAGATCATGATCTGGCTTGTAAAGCTCAACATTAGATTGGTCATATTCATTTGTAGAATATGTTATCAATTGTTGTAGTAAAATTCAAGACAAAATCAATGCAAGTCCTTGATCCACTGTCAAATTTACTAAGAAGTAGTAAATTGTGAAAGGTATACCCGCCTGAGACTATGGAGCTCAAAGAAGGAGGATCAAATCATCATCAATTATACTTTTACTTGTATGAATCAAAATTTGGGAATCTAAGATTCAAGAATAATTTCTATATTGAGATTCTACAAGAAAAAGCTCTAACAGAATCATTAATGACAATGTTTGAAGACATCATGTAAGCTTTGAATTAGAAGAAAGAAATGGTCATAAAAGTAGAGCCAGAGAGGGCTAAGGGAATTTTGAACAAATCTATCTGTGCTAGGGAGTGGAGGTGGTGCACAGCACCCTAGGGTTTCTTGCTCCAAGCCCTAGTAGTTAGCAGAGTGACCAATGGAGCAGGTCACAGTTAGCGGTGAAGTTCTGTTTGGTAACAGTTTTCTTTTTCTCTCCTAAACCCTAACAGTTTCTTCCAGTTTAGCGCAAGAGCGGTTACCTTACACTTATCGCACAATCGCATGATGAGCAGTGGTTAAGGGAAAACTGTCGCAACAAGGTGATGTTAGTGTTTATCGCACAATCATGAGTTGATGGGCGGCTAAGTTTAAAGTTGGTGCGACAATGCGACGAGGGTGTATCGCACAGTTGGAAGCTAATGGGTGGTTAACAAGAAATGTGTGCGACAAGGCGATGACGGCTCATAGCACAGTCAGAAGGTAATTGGTGGCTAAGGGAAAATAGTTATGAGGACACGACGAGGAGGCATCCCACAGTCGTGAGGTGACTGGCCGTTAGTGTTATGAGTGTGCGAGAACGTGACGACAATGCATCACCGGGTCGAAGAGAAATTGACAGCCAGTGTTTAAGTGGTGCAAGCGCATGACAATAGTGCAGTGCAAGGTCACAGAGGAATAGGCATCTCAGCTGGAAGTATGGTGAGTGCATGATGACAAGGAATCGCAAGGTCGCAGACTAAAGCATGCATAGTTGTTATGACTCGTGACTATGCGATTAAACATCTGGGGTAAGGTAAACATCTGACCGAGCTGAGAAAGAGTTGAAAAGTTAGAAACGACAAAGGAAAAGAGAGAATGCCACAGAGGAAAATGTTGTCCACATCGATAGCCATGCAGAGAAAGAGAATGATAACAGTTGCAGGAGGAATACGAAGAGCCAAGGCAGTTAGGATCCTAAGGCGGCTAGGTAACCTAGAAACGGTTACAATCAAGAACAGGCCGAGTTATAAAATGGAGGAAGAAAAATTGTAGAAGGTTGTTGTTGAAGAACTGGAATTGTAAAGGCTAGCAGAAGTATTTTTTCTATGTGTGTGCATTGTAAACTTTCTGAGCTTCAATAAAGAAGTGTTCCTGGTGTGTTCTATGTAAACTTGTATTGTGTGCCGATTTTTGTAGAGTAGTATTCTGAGTTCAATTCATTTCAATGGATACCTTTTGACTCTCATGATCAGGCTTATGGGATGTGACTGTCAAAAGGTACCCATTATGTATTTCTATTCTATTTTTGTGTTTGTGTCTGAGAAGTGGCTAGTCAGAGTTGGAAACAAGTCCTAGGCGAGAAAAATGGTCCGGCTAGAGAACTTGTAGGAGAGAGGGATAGAAGAAGAGAGGTGCATGACTGACTTTATTCAGTCATGAAGAGAAAGATAAGGTAGAGAGTGAAGCTTTTTGGTGGGTAGGAAACCTAGGAGAGAGGGAGTGTAGAAGTCCCTCTAGTTAGGGTCTGAGAGTAACCCTAAGAGACTCAAGTGTGAGTCTAGAGGATCCTAAAGTGAATAGGGTCCAAGGTAAGATTCCTAAAAGAGAGTAGGAGTCTAGGATAGTAAGGTGACCTCCCCATCAGATTGGTATCAGAGCCCAGTTAAAGATTTGGGTTTGAAATTTGTAAATGTTTCAAAGTACTGAGGAATCAGTAGGAGAATCAGCCA
>MU223795.1:1173875-1185274 GCA_018584345.1 Thuja plicata
GAGAGAGGGAGTGTAGAAGTCCCTCTGGTTAGGGTCTGAGAGTAACCCTAAGAGACTCAAGTGTGAGTCTAGAGGATCCTGAAGTGAATAGGGTCCAAGGTAAGATTCCTAAAAGAGAGTAGGATTCTAGGATAGTAAGGTGACCTCCCCATCAGGAGGTAGCCTCCACTTCATGGGAAAAGAGACTTATGGAATTAGATTCACAATCATTGTCATCCCCTAAAAGGAAAAGAATAGAAGAAGAAGGAAAAAAACAAGAAATTCTTTACTCCCCTTCCCAATCCCCCTTACACATGGATGAACAAGAATTTTTTGAATAATTATTGCAAATGGGAAGTGAAGGGTAGATTTTTTTGACATCTTAGGAGATTTAAGAAGGGATGCCAGAGGCTCTCAAATATAAAAAGATGGATCTGAAGAATCTAAATTTGCTGGTAAGGAACTTTATCCCATAACAAAACAAGCCAGTGATGAGTTTTTATTTGATGACAACTTTGTGAAGACTAGGGAATTTATCCAATTCTTATGGATAATTAATATATGAGAATTCAAAGAAAAATGTCAGAAAAGGCAAGAAAATTATCGTGATAAAAACAAGAATGAGATTGAGGATGAAGTGAAACAAGAATTTTTTTCTAAATTTTAAAAGATCACCCCTCAAGAGGGAAGAGAACTAGTTAGAAAGGAAGTATTCCTTATCCTTCTACAATGGGATATAAATGATGCTATAGTATTTGATGCAGTCATAACAGAGACAAAAACCATGCATGCAACTGATGAAGAAGCTCAACAAGCACACAAGGGAGTCAAATTTAGTGAAAATCATGTTGCATTAGTGATATGGTCACTGAAGTGGAGAGAAAACAAGAAAACTGATGGAGATACTCAGGCTGAGCATTCAAGTAGCTTAATAGTGAGAAGAGTTGCAAAAAACTACAGGGGTAGAAGTAGCAGGCATAATATTGGAGTCTACAAAGTTTGGTTTGAAAGTAGAAGAGAGGAAGGATGAAGAAAATAAAAGCCTAAGAATCAGGTTTTAAACAGTCCTAAAAGCTTACAATGATGAAAAGATGAAATCCTTGGAGAAGGATAAAATAATTGCCAAGTTAAGAGGACAATAGTCAGTCCAAACATCTCCACAAAGGATGATAACACAAGACCCAAATCAGCCATCTTACTCTAGTCCAATCATTGAATACCCTCCTTCCCCTATGCTATTTGGCTCTATTTCAGAGGTAGATTTGAATTATGAAAAATATAAACTAGTAATAGAAAGGACTAGACTGGAATGGGTGAGGATAAGTTGGGATGAAGAAAGTGAAAAGTTTCATGATGCACAAACATTGGTAAAACAAAGATATGAGGATAAGATAAGAGCCACAATCATGCATTTTTCTTATGGTCTGGACCCTAACTCTATTCACTTACATGGTAAGAAAATTATGAGCATACTGAATTATTTCAATGAAGACAAAGACAAGTGGGATCAAATTATGCAAAGGTGGAAAGGAAGAAAGGAAGAGTTGAAATATTTTTATTTCTTATCTAAGAAGGAAGATAATGATAATGTTGACATTGTATTAACTGCCACTCATAAGTGCCTCAAGAATATAATTGACGTGGATATAAGGAGAAGTGTTATCCTTAAAAAGTAAAAAGGATGAGACATTAAGAAAAGAGTATTCAAAAACCTGTTTTGAGATATTTCCCAATTTATTCAAAAAGAATGGTAAGATAAAAAGGGAAGCCTGGTAGATGAATAAGATGGGTGAAGAATTGTCAGTCAGAACTAATAGTATTATCAATTAGAGAACACACTTTTGTTTGTTCAAACTGTTGAAATCATTGAAGAAGCTAGATCATACTTTGGGTTTTGGAAAAAGGAAATTGAACAGATAAAGGCTAGCTGGGATGAATTGAGTAGCAAGGGTTTTGGAAAAAGGAAATTGAACAGATAAAGGCTAGCTGGGATGAATTGAGTAGCAAGGAAGATGAAGTCATCAACTTCCCTTGGCCAAGTGATGATGTGTTCACTTCATGGAAGGACATGTTTAATGTTGGTACTCAAGAAGAAAAGGATATTGTTTGATATCCAACAGAAGGTAGTTCCTTCAGCTTTTGGAAATAAACAAGCGGAAGCAAAACATATGTATACCTAAAGACCAAGGCAAAAAACTCCATATGAAAAGCTTAGAAAAAATTTGAAGCAGTTGCAAAGATCAGACGGTTAGAAGATGAAATGCTTTGATAAAATCTTGTAACAAAGTGGTTATCACTTTTCTTGTTTGTTTGTCTCTTATGAGTAATCTTTTGTCTTATCTTCTATCCATCCGAAGCTTGTTGCATCCTACCTTTTTTAGGATTCCAAGATAGCTAGTGTACACTATATATAGCAAGATTTAATGTAATGTAAAGGATGGTGAATTCACAACTACAACTCAATTTATGAATTTTGTCTGGTTTTAAAGCTTTTTGTCATTCTGGATGTATTAAACATGGATATTTTAATAAAATACAGTGGTAATTCCTATTTCATGTCTATGATTTCTTCATGTGTCTTTATTCAAATTCTTGTATATTAAATCTAAAAGGCTTTTTAAATACACTGGTTTTAAGGTAGTTGTGAGATTGTTTTTTTAGTTTCTTTCAAAGGAAGAGTAATTCTTAAGGATAGTTTCAGAGGGTTAAATATGGGCATAGGAATTTGATACATAGATATGGGAATGAAGGGATGATTTTTAAGGCACTTCATCTGATTTCTAAGTGTGTTTGTATTAAGAGGTTTATGTGAAAATACATTTTATTTGACTCTTTGCCCTGGATTAGGCACTGGTATAGATTGAAATAGTAGTTATCATCATCAAATCTAAAATCTAAGAAACCTTATAATTTTTTATTAAAGAACATAGATGTTTATCATTTGTATTTGAAGAATACAAGTAATCTTGTTGATTCCTTGAAGAGTGAATAATTAGGTCATCCTGCCAGAGTTAATAACTCAAAGAGAAGAAGGATGAGAATCCTTATTACACTTATATTTTCTATTGTTAATGTAGACACCTGAAATTGGTTAGGTGTTCTCTAATCAACCAAATCTGCATTTTTCATCAAATTTCTCCAAATCTCATCAAATTGCATCAAATCTCATCAAATTGGACTAAATCAATTAAAATGGACATTTATTAAATCAAATTAGGAAAACTTAAATTTAATCAAAGGATCAATTAACAATGACATTAATTAATTAAATATAAGCCTAAAGGGATTAATCAAACTATATAATTGATTTTAATCATTTATTTGTATAGTTTAAATCAAAAAGAAAATCCAACCTATTCTCCTACATGGATAATTTAATTAATTGATTAAATTAATAAATCTTGATATCTTTTAACTTGAATTTGAGAAACCAATAAGAATTGAGAAGGAAAAGCACATGGATCACTCCAAATTTGCAATCTCTATCACTCATTTGGTCTTTTCAATTTCATCCACTCATCTTGTCCCAAGCTTTGAGACAATCATTTAAATTGTCCCCACATTTGAAACCATTTGAAGCCTTTCACTCAACCAAGGCTAAACCATGATCAATTGACTCTACCCCTAAACTTGGGAAAATCCTATAAATAGAGAGAAATTTGCAAGCATAAAGGAATCTTAGACATTCGAATGCAAAGCATCAATACTATAGCCATTTTGAGAGCAATTAAAGCATTATCAAAGCACAATTGAGCTTTAGCAAGCAAATTGAAAGCATTTGAGGCAATTTGAAGAAATACATGAACTAGATAGGCATATATTTATCATTTTCTCATTCTAGGACTATCACTAGTAGAGATTAAGGTTGAGAGCTCTATTAGCATGCTTAGTTAGAGATCCATGGGATGCATAACGATTTATTTGCAATTCTTAGTTTAAATTGTTCATTTTTTTTCCATAGAATTGTTAGTAAATAAAATAATCTCATGAAGGTGTAATAATATCACACACAAATGGTGCCCATCGTGGGGCTTTGAGCCTCTATTCCTCATTTTTATCAATTTTTTGTGTTTTTGTACTTCATTTTATGTTTGTTTTGTGGATTGAAGGTAAAGTGTCACGTACAAGATAAATGATGACACCTGCTAGCAATAAAATGATGCTTTCTAAATCCTTCTCACTTTTGTCTTAATTCTATCACACCTCTCAACTGAAGAGTGATTCTTGTACTCGTAAAGCGATGCTTGGAATTTGACAAATAATGCCTGCAAGCTTGATTTTACCGCCTGTGTACTTTTCTTTATCACATTTAATCTTCTTTGTCACACCTATTAAATTTCTTTTTATGCCTGTAATCAGTAAAGTCACACTTAATAGACTGCAAAGTAACACCTAGGTTACTAAAAAGAAATGCTTAGTGCATTGCAAAGCAATGCCTATAAGCTGTAAAATGACGCCTACTACTTTTTATGTTTTATTACTTGTAGATTAATAAAATTAGATTACTAATTCTCTATTGTTGTGTTTTCTGTAGATGAACAGAAACTTGAAGGTGCAAAAACCAGAGATGTGGGTCAAAAAGGAAAGCAAAGAGGTAAGGATCCAAAATAGGCACTCCAAGAAAATTCATAGTGCTATTATTTTAGAGAGTTTAGAAGAAGAGCAAGTGTTATATGAGAATTTTGTTAAAATTAGTAATGCTTAAGAAAAGAAATTCCCTTCTCTAAATTGATTTTGTTCATTAATTCCATAAGTTGAAATTTTAAAAAATTCATTAAGGATCTTAATTTGTTGTCCATTCAATTTTGGTTTTTCTTCACTTTGGTTGTGGTGTTGACTAAATTGTTGGTGGAGACAAAGAGGGAATGATCACCACAAGGTGAGTGAGCAAAAACAAATTAAAAAAATCAAAAAAAATGCCTAGCCTTTGCTAGCATTGAAATGAGGTATTTATCTTAACAAGATTTATTTCCTTAAATTGTGGAAATTTCATTTGTATCTAGTCTTATAGGGCCACCCTATTATTGTTCATTCAAAACAAGAAATTAGGTATATGCTCTCAAATTTTTTGAGGTTGATAAAAAAGCCAAAAGTGTTCCATTTGAGTGGTAGAAAGAAAGGGAAGAATTGAACCAAACATTTCAAATTTTTAAGAACCTCCTTGTCAAGAGGTTGAAAATGAACAAATGAGTTTGAAGTTCTTGTAATTATGGAAAGTAATAGGGATATGCTCTTCACTCTTTGATTGAATCAAACTCCCAAACTTACTTGACTAAGTTCATTTTTTTCATTATCATATACATGCTAGATAGCTAGATATTTAGAGGGCCTACCTCTTGAAAATTGCCTTACAAGGATGGTGAAAGGGAACAACCCAAAGTGGGAGACAATCACTTAAGCCTTGATTCTATCTTACCCATTATAATCAAATTCACTCTTCCTCCAAGGGGTTGAAGTGACTAAATTGTGTTAAGAATCTTCACTCCCTCGAGTAGTCCTTCAGGATTGCACAAAATCATACTTTCGTGCATGTGGGAAGCCCTTGCAAGAGGGTATAAGATACTTTTCATATTTTAGAATGGAGGTGTTAACTACAACTTGGTTAAGTAGTAAGATACCTTTTTAGAGCCATTGTTTAATTGCCAAATTTGACTCTAGGTAGATTATTTGGAAGAATTTTTCTTACAAGACTTGTGAAAACGTCTAAAAACATACACTTGGTGTGTTTTAGGAGTAATTTGAAAACTTGATGTGTGTGTGTTGTGTTTGTGTCTTCATTTTCAAGCAAGAATTCAATCGTACAGATTTGATCACAGACATTATAATTTTAAATCCTTAAAACTATGAAAAACCAACTTGTTCAGCAAAGTGACATGTACAGAAGGTTACCTATTTCCTACAACTATTCCTGTCATGCCTATAAACTAAAGTTACTCCTACAACTATTGAAATAGTGTCTAACTCACTAGAAAGTGAAACCTACAAGTTTTTAAACAATGCCTATAAATGACAAAACATTGCCTACAAACTGCAGAGTGCCACATACAACAATTCCAGTTACTGCCTACACAATGCAAAATCATGCGTACACATCAGTTAAGTGACACCCAGAAACAAACAAGGTCAAACAAAGGGCATTTCTTAAGGGTTTGGAAAGATTTTGAAATCGTATTTGGATACCCTTTTCGGAGTTATTTCTGTCCAGTGCAAAAAATAGATCAAATTCTTCAAAAACATTTATAATGTTGAATATATTTGAGAAATGAATCAATCCTATGGTGGAGAATAATTATAAAAATCAAGATCAAAATCTCCATAGGACTCAATATGATGAAGTAACTGAAGATCAAATATTGGAGGCATCCCAAAATCCCATGTTTATGGAAACAACGCACTTAATTTTTAAGAGGGATAAAGAAGCATATTTCTTGAAGTTAGCTCAATTAGGAGTTACACTTCCTCATAATTATGACACATCAACCTTGAGGAAGAATAAGGAAAAAACAAAAGGATACATCATCTAACACGACATCATTACGATCAATTTTTCCTTTTCTTTATGATGATGGGTCATCTATATCTTCATCTTCTTCATGAAACAAAACATTTAAGTGCAAAAAACCTATCTTGGATCAAGGGAAATTTCTTTACCACCCTATTTGTGATCAAGATAATAAAGAGAATTAAGAGCAAGGTACCACTCTCAAGAAAGACCTAATGTACAAACCTTTATCTAGTAAGGTTTCTCTCATATCTTTTACTCCTTTCATCCTTCGTCCATCTCACAAAGCTTCACAAATATCCAAAATTCCTCCACCAAAGTGCAAGCCTAATGATGATACTTTCCACATTGACTATGTCTACCCTCAAGGGCTACCTGTAAAAGAAACCCAAGATAACTTACATCTTCCTACAAATCATTTCCATGCTTCAAATATCTTAGACCCTAAGCTATCATGTGCTTCAATGCATATTCATAAGGATTATCCATCATTCCTCCAAACATTCCCCACGCATATCCAAACATCTACCTTGTCCTTAGAAGTGGCTTCATGTCAAGAGAATAATCCAAAGAGCAAAGAAACAAATATCAATAAAGACCAAGATCAAGATTCTATACAATGCCCTCCCATATTTGATGAAGCTCCCATATCCATAGAATCTTGTGACGATCCCCTTACACTCTTTCATTTCTTCCAAGAAGATATCCCTCCACCTCAAGAGCTACATACCTCTCCACTTCCCAAGCAAGATCAAGATATCCCTTCCATTATTTCCAATGAGCATGTTAAAAATCAAGAGAAAAATACCCTCTCTACACAATCCGAAGATCCTTGTCAAGATCAAAGTATCCCATAAACTCCTTGTCATGATCCTCCATATTTACCTCAAGAAACCATCATTCCTCCAAATCTGTTGCATGATAATAAATCCCTTCAAGATTCGGTTGATCCTATCAATTTTTTTCCTATGAAATCTACTCATGAGCCTATTGGTATAAAATTAAATCTTGAAAATGAGATCCTTGGAAATATAACTCACTCCAAAGATATTGATATCCATTTCACACCTTATATCCCTCCCTTAAAATGTAAGCATCAACCTTTACCATCCTCCAAATCTATCCTTGGTCCATATACCCCAAAGCTAAAGCATTCATACCTTCCATCCATATTGGGTCCATATATCCCTCCATCAACCATGTCTACCATGTCTAGTTATCCATTCACTTACCCTACCATATATCAAGATACATAAAGGCACACATACTTGAAGAATGTTCAAACATCCATCCATATGAACCCTCCATATTATTCATATTCACCCACAATTCCTAAGTCTTTTGGAAGAAATTTGGATGTGCAACACAAAAATAAAAAATACAAGAATCCACATATGTATAAAGATCACCATGTCCCATCTAATCGACATGTGAATGAAAAGAAAAAATAAATATCCAAAAGGCTGCAAAGGTCCACCAATAAAATTGAAATATCCAAAAGGCCACAAAGGTCCACCAAGAAAAAAGAAAAATCAAAGAAAATGTGGGTTCCAAAATTCCTCATTGAAGAAATGCATTCAAAAGAATCACAAAAGAAAGATAAATCAAAGAATATGTGGATTCCCAAGTCACTTTTTAAAGACTTGCACACAAAATAAAAATCAAAGTTGACATTCAAGCTTCCAAAGGCTTCCATTATGTCTCCTAAATATTTTTCACTTTCCAAGTATACCTTGGGTTCCTACATCCCAAAATCCACTATCTTAGCTACATCCTCACCTCCCTCATCCATTGTTCCTCCATCATGCCACCACTCTTCAAAGTGTGTGTCAAAGTTGATCTTTCCAACATTTCCATCCACAATATACCTTATTTTTATCCTCACATTCATTATCCAACACATACTTTCCATATTTCCATCCCTCTTACCCAATCTATGGCATAAAATCTTTACCACCATCTACCCTTATCCTCCATATGTGTCCTTTATCATCACCTTATCAATATATTTGAGAATCCTATCCCTATTCATGGTTTATTATAGCATATCTTTCAGAAGAGCACTGTCCAAAGATCCAGATGTTGGGGAAATTTTGAAAAATACAAAAAAGAAAAAAAGAGAAAAAGAGAAAAGAGCCTTGCTGAAAACCTGGTAAACAGGTGCCTTGGTAGAAAAAGTAAAGAGAAATAAATCATTCCTATGGTGAAAACCACTTTTTGTGACACCTTGGACAAGTAGCATGATGAAAACCTAGCAAACAGGCGTCATGCATAATTCCACCTTCTTGTGCTCTACTCTTGGGGGAAAGTTTTATGCATTATATCCTCCATCTTCCCTATCCAACCATTTATCTCACTCACAACCATAATCATTCTTTCACCTTTGATCTTGATAAGGTTGAACATATCCATGAGCATCAGGGATCTAGACATCCATTATCTTTCCCATCATCTTATTCACTTGTTTCATCCATGTTATCCTATCATGATCTTACTTATCCCAAATCTACCTTCATTATTGCTTGATAGTCTTTTCATGATCCCAAATCCTCCCCTCATAGCCTCCATTACCCATTTATTTTAATTGTGCTATCCTATCCATATCTTATCCAAATTGACCCCTTGGTCTTGATCAAAATGAAGAACATAAAGTGAATTTTTTTTTCAAAAACTTCTTGACATGTCCACTCTTTTTGACTACCCACTTTCATGACAATGAATCGTTATCCCATATGCTATCTAGAAATGCATCATTGGCTTCCATTGCTTATCCAAAAACATGTTTGTCATTGCTATATCCTTTTTCCTTAGCTTGGGTAATCTTGAGGAGATGGTCCTACGGGTCACAATCACATTCTTCCTCCATCAATGACCTTTCCATTTCTAATCCATCAGCTTGCAAATCCATCTGTCATGTCCTATACCTTGCTAGACATTACGGGAAAATGAATTTGATCTTGTTTGAGAGCTGGTAATTTTCTAAAAATCTCTAAAAATCTAAAAAATCCAAAAACATTAAAAAAAAATCCAAAAATCTTTTCATAAAGTGTCTGAGCTACATCTTCCATAAACTAAGATTTTGTCATATTTTGGAAGTTTTCCTAAGAACAACACATTTGTTTTCAACTGGGGGCATTAATATAAGAACAACATATTTCACCAAAGCATGCACCAATTCACATGAAACAATGGATCAAACCAACCAAATAGACACTTGAACCTTTGATTTACATCATTGTTCAGTTTCCCATCTGATTTTGACACCAACGTAAGCCTTGACCTTCATTGACATATTATTATCAGGATTAAAAAAAATGACAAAACCTAACTTATTAGAATGTTTAGAATTCTATTCAAAAATCTCGATACAATACAAAACACTTGAAGTTTTTGATAATATTCATTTACTTTTCAAAGTCATGTCTTTTTAGCTACTTGATGATGTTTTGAATAGATTGGGGATGATGAATATGTGATATTTTCTTGACTTTGTGTGACTGTTTTGAGGAAGATCCACCAACTTGTATGATTTTGTCTAAAGACATGGCCATCAAAGAACCATAGAGGAATTTCATACAGGAAGGAGGATTAAACTTTGTTTGTTTGTGAAAATGGATACCTTGGTCATTTAGATCTTCCATATATTAATGCCAACATCCACTTGCAACATTGAATTTGGTGAAAGTGATATTTATACTCCCATAGTCAAACCAGTGAGAGTTGTATCCATTGTTTTAAAATCTAAAGGAAGGATGTATTCATATCATCATGGTTTGAAAATCTAACCAGTGAGGGTTGTACCTTTTTTAGGTCCCATAAAGCTCAATGATCAAACTATATCTCCTTTTACATTTCTTTTGCAAGAAAAGGTGATAGTTAGTTGCATTGCATGACATTCATACAGATTAATCTTGCATGGTAGTTGTGGGATTTTTCCTTAATCAAGGGGGTGAAATTTAATCATGTTTACATAATCAAAGTCCTCAAATGTTTGATTCATAAAATGATCAATGCTACATCAAGGATATCATCATTATATATATGCTCACCTAGGGGAAACCTAATTATCTGATCACCCAGGGGAAACCTAATTCTCTTCATTACCTATATCTATATCTGCACCTTAATCATATCAAATGACTTTATCTATCAGCCTCCCACCATTAATCTACCCATGAAATCCAAACAAATGAAGAATCAACCAGTCAAATGATCCAATTGATCATTTCAAGTCAATCATTTATCCTATCATCCATTTTCTCATCTTGAGCGCATCAAATTTCCTAACTCTAGATCTTGAGGAAGGAAAATCAATCCATTTGTTTGTCTCTCTAGATCTTGAGAGTGAATGATCAGTTTATCCAATCAATCCATCAACTTACCTATCCTATCCGATTGACATCAATACAACATTGACCAAGTGATTCTGATTGACATCAAGTGATATCCAATCACCATACATCAACAACATTTTATCAATTATCAAATTCTCTCATGACCAGGGAATTTTCAAATTGATGTTATTAGGAAATGAATCTCAATTTCCTAAACTCAACTAAATCATCCAAATATCATCTTGATTCATTTCCTGAGGGGGCATCATATCTGTTAGCACTGTATCAAATTTTTTTTGAATCCCTTGGTCTTGTCATTTTCCCGGGCTTTCTTATTTTCAAAATCTTGTGTTTTACCGCTCAAAATGAGTCAATCACTTTTTGAAGTCATATTTCGTCTTTAGTCGCTTTGTCACATCAGTTTTATTATAAGGTTTTTAAGTTGTGTGAGTAGGCAACGAGCTGTTAATGAAAAGGTTAATCGCGCAGTCGCGAGCTGTTTGAGTCAAGTTTCAGTATGCCTGCGAGTGGGCGACGAGTAATAAAATTATGTATCACGCAATCGCGATGAGCCCAAGTTAAGT
>MU223795.1:1187807-1198654 GCA_018584345.1 Thuja plicata
TAGGGGTATTCCTGCCCGAGTTTGTGGAACTCAAAGTGCAGAAGGTTTCAAAACCTTGTTTCTGTTATTCTATTCTATGCTGAGTCAGTGTTTGGGATAAATAGAGTGAACCCTCAGAGGGTATTTTCATATCAGTAAGAAAAGGGAACAACAATATCCACATGAAAGATTCAAATCAAGGATTCATATCATAGTTTGGTTTTCATCATCAGGGCTAACATCCTATCATCAATCAAATTTACATCAAACATCAATTGAAATCTAGGGCATTGAAATTTAAAACTATCATCAGTGGGGCATTCTGTGCCTTTTCAAAACAATTTTACATTAGGGTATCACATCAGGGTTTCAAATCAAGTTTCGCATCTCGAATCAAATTTTTCATCTTGGATCAGTTTTTGTATTTTGAATCAGGCATCAATCAACAATCAGGACATCAAATTTTCTTTGAATCAATGTGCTTTTCACATCAATTCAAAGAGGGGCATTTGTAGACACCTAAAATTGGTCAGGTGTTCTCTAATCAACCAAATCTGCATTTTTCATCAAATTGCTCCAAATCTCATTAAATTGCATCAAATCTCATCAAATTGGACTAAATCAATTCAAATGGATATTTATTAAATCAAATTGGGACAAATGAAATTTAATCAAAGGATCAATTAACAATGGCATTAATTAATTAAATATAAGCCTAAATGGATTAATCAAACTATATAATTTATTTTAATCAATTAATTGTATAGTTTAAATAAAAAATCAAATCCAACTAATTCCCCTACATGGATAATTTAATTAATTTATTTAATTAATAAATCCTAATATCTTTCAACATGAATTTGAGAAACCAATAAGAATTTAGAAGGAAAAGTACATGGATCACTCCAAATTTTCAATCTCTACCACTCATTTTGTCTTTTCAATTTCATCCACTCATCTTGTCCCAAGCTTTGAGACAATATTTTAAATTGTCCCCCCATTTGAATCCTTTCACTCAACCAAGGCTAAACCATGACTAATTGACTCTACCCCCTACACTTGGGAAAATCCTATAAATAAAGAGCAATTTGCAAGCATAAAGGAATCCTAGACATTCGAATGCAAAGAATCCATACTATAGCCATTTTGAGAGCAATTAAAGCATTAGAAAAGAACAATTGAGAATTAGCAATAAAATTGAGAGCATTTGAGTGAATTGTTGAGACAGTCTAAGGAAATTCATGAACAAGATAAGCATATCTTTATCATTTTCTCATTGTAGGACTGTCACTAGTAGATATTAAGGTTGAAAGCTCTATTAGCATGCTTAGTTAGAGATCCATGGGATGCTTAAGGATTTATTTGCAGTTCTTAGTTTAAATTGTTAATTTTTCCATAGAATTGTTAGTAAATAAACTAATCTCATGAAGGTGTAATAATATCACACAGTTAAATTCATCCTTTGGTTCGCAAGATTCTGCATAAGACTAGTGATTAGAATATGCAAGATTTGTTATCAAGTGTTGTAATAAGCACCATTAACAAAACAATGTAAAACCTAGATCCATTTTCAAATTTACTAAGGAGCAGTGAAGTTGTACAAGGTACACCTGCCTAAGTCTGTGGAGCTCAAAGAGTAGAAGGATTTAATCCTTGTTAATTAGAATTTTACTTGTTGGAATCAAAAGTTGGGAATCTAAGAGTCAAGCATAAGTACAATATTGAGATTCAATAAGAAAAAGAACTAACAAATTGGAAACTCTACTAGGGAAAAAATGGGTTTTAGAAATAGGATTTCCAAAGTTCAGAAAGACTAATTATCTGTTGTTACATTTCTTGATCCGTTTAAATAATTTCTTTCCCATACTTGTTGTGGGTGGCAAATCTATACTCTATGCATTCCAGTTTGGTTTAGCATATTGAAATATTGAAAATTCTTGTCTAATTTAAAAATGAGTCGGAAAAGGAATACCAGGTCATACTATAAAAATAATCCATAGAATATTATACGAGAAGAGTTTCATACAACTGGCAGGAAGCAATGGTCAAAAAGGGGTGGGTCTAGCCACAGTTCTCCACAAGGATCCAAGGGAATAATGGAGACCTCTATCCCTAAGAGAGTTTCATCCTCATCTAAAAGTGTTGAACACTCAAGGCCAATTGGACCTTACATAAATGATACATCCTTTGATCTCTTTAGAGATGGATAAATGAATGATGCAGGATTTTTTCCTATAGAAGAAACTCTTGATCAACAAGGAGAAACATCTGCTATTGAGACTACATCCTATGAATTTGATAAACTATGTGATGAGATTCTAGCCTTAAGAAGAAAGAATCATGAGGAAGAATCAGAGATAGCAATTACAAGGAAGAAACATGAGTAGGAGATGTATGATTTTTTGATAGAGAGAGAAGAAATTTTAAAAGAAACAAAGAGAAATGAGCTAAAGGCCAAAAGTCTAAGTGAGGAGGTCAAAGCCTTGGATGAAGATCTATTTGGTGATCTTGGAGATTTGAGACAACAAGTTGAAAATGATAGATCAAATCCTAAGAAAGATGAGTTTGAAGGAGATGGACATGTTCTGAGGCAATTACACTCACATGAAATTGAGAAAAATGTAAAACTCAAGAAAAGTGACAAGGATGTCTCTAATAAGGTAAAACATAAAGCTATTTGCATAAGTATCAATGAGCCAAAACCAAAAAAAGATGTCCTACCTACAGATATGTCCCAAATGGATATATAACTTGATCAAGTTAGAAAATCTAAAGATGATTTAGCTAAGCAACTGGAAAAAATGAAGTTAGAAGTTGTTGCAACATACATGAAAATAAGAATAGATTTCTTGCATACTACCAGCAATACTACTGCAAGTAGTTCAATGCCAGTAGCTGGTGGGACATTACAACAAAACCCACTAGGTGGTTCAGGTCCAAATTCTCATGTTTTTGGTCTTAATTCAAATGCTCAAGCTTCTGGCTCCAAGCAAAGTGTTCCTCCACCTACTCAAAATCAAGGGGGTGTAGCATATACAAGTGGAAACAATATACTTTGAAATTTTTAAAGGAGATCTATCCATTTAGATATATATCATCCTCTGTTCTTTTCCGACATTATTTTCCATCCAAACATGATCCCATACGAGGGAAGAGACCAAACCCCTAAGTTCACGGGCAATAATGTTGTTACTTGTGGAGAACATCTGAAATATTTCACTGATAAAATCACTGATTTTGAAATTGAGAATGAAGATGTTATTATGAAACTTTTTGTCCAATATTTAACAGAGGATACTAGGGATTGGTTTAGGAATTTTCCTGAGGGAAGTATAGCATCTTGGGATAAAATTTTCAGATCCTTTAGCGAACAATACAAGGAAAATGTTAACTCAGGTTACATGTTAAATGAGTTCAATAATATCATAAAGTTACCAAATAAAATCATGTCAGAGTTCAACTATAGCTTCCAAAAGGCTATGAATAAAATATTCCAAATGTTGAGTCTAGATGAGAAAGTATGTCTAACTAGTTAATTTAATGCTACTGATGGAAAAATTTCTTACCTTCTTAGGGATAAGAACCCACATACCCTAAGAGAGGCTTACAAAACAACAATAGATATTGAGAGTAACAGGCAAGCCTCAAGAAAAATGGGGAAGAGAGATGATGGTAAGTTGTGGAAGGAAACAAAGGGACAAACAAGAAAACATGTTCAAGAGGATGATAGGGTTGATAGGTTGGTGAATGCAATAAAGGATCTTACTGCTAAGATAGAAAAAAAATGACAAAGGTTTTCATGATAACAAGTATCAATACCAAAGGTAAACAACTGAACCTGAGGGATATGCAATATAGAACAATTGGAAAGATGGTAAACCAATCCCTAAAAATCAAGAAAATCAAAAAAAAAAGAGACCCCTAACCCTTTGAAGAGAAATAGCACAAATAATGTGGAGAACACTCCTTGGTGTGCTTCTTGTAACATGCCTGACTCTTCTTATCAATATGTGGTAGCTCAAGCTCTGGCTGATCAACTAGATGTTAGTAATAATTGAGAGAGGGGGGGGGGGGGGAATCAGTGGCCTCAAANAGAGAGGGGGGGGGGGGTGAATCAGTGGCCTCAAATTTTAATCCTTAAATCAACCCTTCAAACTTATAACCACAAATTATATCTCAATTTATCTTCTTTCCTACAAGATGAATTCCATGTGATACTTATATCAATTTACTACTTGTCGGATGGATTTGTTAAACCTTCTTCTGTATGTTTACCGATAAGCAGTCATCTATTTACCGAAACATAGTAACTATCTAGAATTAACTATGTAAGATACAAAATAGTAAAGAAATGAATCATAAACACATAAAATATGGATTTTTAATGTGGAAACCTTGTTAAGGGAAAAACCACTGGGACCAATACCCCAAACTTTCACTCTTCGGAAGTGAGCCCTTTCAAGAGCCAACCCTGTTAAAGGTTAAAAGCACACTGTTAGGTGTGACCTTGTTAGAGGATTTAGAAATAGTTTGTGAACTAGTATCTGGAATCTAATTCTACATCCTTGATCAAACACTCACTTGGCATATCAATAAGTATCAGGCACATCCAATGCTACTTTTGTGATCAAACTTTTTGATACTCCTTAGGATGTATCTCAATTGAAAATGACTTTTAAGTCCCGCTCGGTTAATAGGCTTATATGCTTCAATGGTTAAACTGAAACACTAATGATCTATTTATACATACAACTCAATTGTAGATTTTTAGATTTATTGTAGGTCCATTACTTCACTGATCAATATAATCAAATATGTACCTTTGCTCCACACTTGTTCTTCTTTGTGATTCTTGTCTCATTGTTCGTCGATGTCTACAAAATGTAGCTCTTCCTTTAGATTGTTTATTAGGACTGAAATGAAGACTTTCTTCTCCTTCATATTTCCTTTAGCATCTCTCCTCTTCTTGTTCACCCCACACTCACAATTCATAATTAATTGAGTTTGTCTCTTATAGACATAATTTCCTCTTTTCTAGGCTTTCTTGATCTTGGTGTGTTCAACAATATTTTCCAATAGATTTAAAGCAAATCTCCAATCTGATCTCGAAGATATCTTCTTTCCAACTGGACAAAGAAACTTTAAATAAATTACTTATCTCCGACTTTATCTGGACGATTAAAATAATGAGAAGTATCTGTTAACTCTATATTTAGCTTCTTGAAAGCTAAACATTTTTGTCATTTTATGAACTCTTTATTTTGTTGGTCAACACTTCAGTTAGTCATCGGTGATAACTGACTCTTCCATTGGTGTGACTTCATTTTTCATTGGGATCTCCATCCTTTTCTTCTCCATCAGGCAACACTAAAATTCTGTCTGTCACGTTACTCTATGTTTTTCTCGTCGGGCAACATTGTAACTCTGCTCGTCGATAATGCTGTGCATTTCTTCATCAGGAAACATTGTGACTTTTTTCTTTTACTCTAACCGTCAGGTGCACTCCATCAGTGTATGTAGTCACTTATTGAATAATTGACTTATATGCATTATTGATAGCATAACCTTTGATTCATCAGTTCTTTGAATTCTTTGGCAGTATTATAATGACCATACAGATTATATCAAGTTGACATCAATGACAATGCAATACATTAACTAATTTAATTCCTTGCATGATCATCAACTCAATATCTTCAAACATTCAATCAGTTACATGTCATCAATCTCTCCCTTTGGCATTGATGGAAACATACTACATTATCATACTATACTATTTCTGATACAATATGAAATATACAGTTTCTTCAAGCTTTTCTAATGTAACTTATTACAAATGTCTAGTTTTTAGTAAGCTCAAATAGCTTTGATTTGATTCTTGCAGCTTTCTCTCTATCTCCAATCCCTTTAATGGATAGATGTAGAATCTTCTTTCTCTGGTGTGATGTGTTATCCTTCTATGTCAAACTCTCTCCCTTTGACTATTCTCCTTTCTTTTGATGTTTTCTCTCCTTTTCTATTTTCTCTCCCTTTCTGATTGCTTTTCTCCCTTTGGATAATATCTCCTTGAGATGATAATGGATATAAAATCTCTATATGATAATGAGATATCTCTCTCCCTTTGAAATCAATGCCAAATATCTTTTAAACAATGTATTTGACAGTTATGTCAAGTGGATCCTTTCTATCCATAATATATTCCTTGAATTTCTCAATTTATTGGTAATACCTTTGTTGCTCAGAGTATATAAATATCTTGTTGTGTATTGATTTATCTTTGAAGTCCATCTCTATGCTTGCATCAACATGAATGATATTCTGATAATATGTAGGCTAATGCAGTCTTCTAGTCAGTTTGCTGACAAGTAGACAAGGGTCTGACCCCTAGTCTCTTTCTCAAGTACTCAAATGCATCCTTGGGCAGTGGCTTGGTTAAGATATCGGCCAATTGTTCCTTTGATTGCACATACTCAAGTATCACCTCCTTTTCCTGAACTTGTTCTCTCAAATAATGATACTTGATGGAAATATGCTTTGTTTTAGCATGCATGACTAGATTTTTGGAAATTTTTATTGCACTTCTATTATCACAATAGATAACTACTGGCTCAAAATTTTTCATATGCATACCTTCCAATAACTATTTGATCCATGCAATTTTTGAGCAGTTTGCAGTACCAACAACATACTCTGCCTCTACACTAGATTGAGAGATGCATCCTTGCTTCTTGCTGATCCATGTGACAAGTATGTCACCCATGGAGAATGCTCCTCCAGTTGTGCTCTTCCGGTCATCAAGATTTCTAGCCCAATCAGCGTCGGTAAAGACCTTAAGTTCAAATTTTCCTTCTCTTTTATACCATAAGCCATATTCCTTGGTATTCTTTAGATATCTTAGAATTATTTTCATGATAGTCATATGTGATTCTCTGGGATTAGAAGAAAATCTAGCAACTATTCCTACTGCATGTGCAATATCTGGTCTAGTATGTACAACATAGATGAGTTTTCTAATCATTGATCTATACAAAGTTTGATTTACCTCTGGTGACTTATCCTCCTTTGTCATCTTACATCTAGTTTCCATCGGTGTTCCAATTGGTTTGGATTCTTCCATCTTGAATATTTTTAGTACTTCTTTGATGTACTTGGATTGTGTAATGAAAATACCTTCATCTTGTTGCATGATCTATAGACCAAGAAAGAAATTGATCTCTCCAAACACAGACATCTCAAATTCTTTTATCATCTCATTTGCAAATTATTTACATAGCATATCATTGCCTCCAAATATGATGTCATCAACAAATATCTCAGCAATCAAAATGTTACCATAAGTATCTTCCTTCAAATAAAGATTAATGTTTTCACTAGTTCTTACAAATCTAATACTTATAAAATAGGAATGAAGTCTTTCATACTAGGCTCGGAGTGCTTGTTTCAATCCATACAGGTCTTTGTGAAGTCTACATACCATGTCCCTCTTTTCTGGATCAACAAACCCTTCTGGTTGTTCAATGTATACCTCTTCTTAAAGTATTCCATTCAGGAATGCAAACTTGACATCCATTTGATATATCTTGAATCCTTTATATGCAGGATAAGAAAGTAATATTCTTACTCCTAGCCTAGAAATGGGTGCAAAGGTTTCTCCATAGTCAATTCCTTCTTCTTGTGCATACCCCTTGCATACTAGTCTTGCTTTATTTCTTGTGACTTCTCCATTCTCATTCAGCTTATTCCTAAATATGCATTTTGTACCGATGACATTCTTGTCATCTGGTCTTGATACAAGTTTTCATGTCTTGTTTTTCTCTATCTTTTCAATCTCTTCATTCATAGCACTTATCCATTCATCATTATCTAGTGAAGAATTGATAGATTTGGGCTCATAGTCACAAATAAGACATCTTGGATTTAGAGACTTACTTCTCGTTCTCATACCAGCCTTCTTGTCTCCAATGATAGTCACAAATAAGACATATTGGATTTAGAGACTTACTTCTTGTTCTCATACCAGCCTTCTTCTCTCCAATGATCGGGTCCTCTGGATGGTTCCTTCTATCATATCTTGCAAGTATAGGTACAACTCTTTGTCTATCAGCTTGATCATCATTTTGTTCTTCATTATGTTCTCCATCAAGTTGTGCATAATCTTGAGGAATATTCTGATCATCGGTATTTGTAGCCTAATGGTCAGGTGCAATGATCTATTGCTTGGGAGCTCTATTTTGTTTGTAGGGTAGAGTGTTAGGTTCCTCATTGTAAGTGAACGTATTGTATTCCTCTAGCTCTTTAGTGCTTTCTTTTTCGTTCTTCTCTACAAATTTATCTATCTTTACATTTTCACTTTCAACAATTTTGTTAGAGGCTTTGTTTAGACATTTATAAGCCTTGCTCTTGGTAGAATACCCTAGAAAGATTTCTTCATCACTCTTGGAGTCAAGTTTTCCATTTCTATCATCTTTTAAGATATAACATTGACTGCCAAAATTTTTGAAATAACTTACATTGGGTGTGTATCCATACCATAACTCATAAGGTGTCTTTTTGGTGTCTTTCTTTAATTGTACTCTATTCAATGTGTAAACATCAGTATTTATATCTTCCCTCTAGAATATTTGGGTAATGTGTTTCTCTATTATCAGTGTCCTGGCACAATCAACTATGGATCTGTTTCTTTTTTTCAGCAGTTCCATTCTGTTGTGGTGTTCTCGGTGCAGAGACCTATATTTTGATTCCATGCTTATTAAAAAAGTTATTGAATTCATCTAAAATAAATTCCCCTCCTCTATTTGACCTTAATCATTTTAACTCCTTACCACTTTGCTTCTCAACCATTGCTTTGTACCATTTAAACATCTTAAATGGTTCTGATTTATCTTTTAGAAACATGAATGTCATCATTCTAGAGTAATCATCAATAAAGAGAATAAAATATATATCTCCATAATAAATCTTTGTCCTTATAGGTCCACATAAATCCATATGGACTAATTCTATAATTTCACTAGATGTATGGGTTTTTCTTTTAAAACTAGACTTTGTCATTTTGCCTTTTTGACAATTCTTACACATGATGTTGTCGGGCTTGGTCATCATCGGTAAGCCTTTGACATTTCTCTTTTTTCTAATCTTTATCATATTGTCAAAATTCACATGATAGAACCTTTTGTGCCACATCCATATGTCTTCATTTGTAGCAATCAAACAAGTGGAGTCAGTATCATTCAAATAGAATATGTTAGCTTTTGTCTACTCACTGGTACCAATAAGATTTCTTGATTTATTGAAGATCTTTGCCTTCTTATTTTTGAATGCTACTCTATGACCTGAATTATTCAACTGAGAAACACTCACATTTTATCTAGTTATTCAACATTATTGTTCCTCTACCTTCAACTGGACAAGGTTTTTCATTACCCATTCTTACTAAACCACCTTTATAGTATTCAAAAGTCTCAAAAAATTTCTTATCACCGGTCATATGGTGAGTGCAATCCAAACATCATTTTTTCTAACCTTAGATATAAGAGCTATTTCTACATTCCTTTCTTCATCATCATCTGAATCATCCTTTATAGCCACAAACACCATCTCAATGTCTTCATCAGATTCGGTGTCAGTATCATCATCTTTGCATTTTGCTAGATAACTAGCCTTCTTTCCCATGTCCTTATAGTCTTGGGTATCTCTTCTTTCTAATTTTCATTAGCTTCTATAATCACCTCTGTCAGACTTCTTTTCAAATGATTTGTCATTACTTCTATCATCTTTTCTTCTATTAGTACATCTTGCAGCAAAGTTTCCAATGTCTTTGCAATTAAAAAAAACAAGTGGTAATTTAACTTTGCTTCTCTACATTCTTTTGGCCATAAGTGCTTCAATTTTATCAAGGTCATCTTCTCTTTCAGTGTCACTATCTTTTCTCATATTCTTTTTATGACTTGATTTACTTATTCTCATAGAAGACTTGAATGCAGACTCTATGTTTGGTAAGACACTATTATCAAAGTTGTTCATCTCAAATGAAATCAGTCTTCCAATTAAACTATCTAGAGTAACATTGCTATTTTCTACAGCTCTCATTTATTAAATGATAAATACTCTAATAGCATAATTAGGTAGTAAGGTTCTTAGAATTTTACTTACCACTGTATCTTCTTCTAGTATACCTCCAACTCCTGGGATAGCATTGACTACCTCTTTGATTCTTGTGTTGTACTGAGTGATGTTCTTACCTTCTTTAATTTTGAGATCATCAAACTTTCCTCTAAGGATTTCTACCTTGGATCTCAAAATATTCTTGTCACCACCATGTACAAGAATCACTTTGTCCCACATCTGCTTTGCAATCTTGCAGGATTTGATATCTTCAAATTCAGCATCGGAGAGTGAGGAAGCAATCTCTATCATCATGTCATTGTGTTCATGATTCTCTCTCATTTGTTCAACTATTGGTGCTCCTATGGGAAACAAATATTCATTTTCTAAGTATTGAGTAACATCATTACCAATACATGATAAGTGGAGTCTTATTCTGCTCTGCCATGAAGCAAAATTATCTTTGTTCAACTTGGGCACATCTCACCTATTCATCTTGTGATCTTTAGCTTAGGTCTTGAAACCTTCCTTTCTAAGCACACAAGCTCTGATACCAATTGTTAGTAATAACTGAGAAGGGGGGTGAATCAGTGGCCTCAAATTTTAATCCTTAAATCTGATGAAGGGTGCTCCCCTAAATACCACAAACACATAACAGAAATAGAGAAGAAACAACAATTTGCAAGAACAGAAAATGGGCTTCTTATTATCTCCACAAATGTGGAATTACAAACTTTCAGAATTACAATATGCAAAGCCACATG
>MU223795.1:1211529-1228312 GCA_018584345.1 Thuja plicata
TATATATATAAGGTCAAGTTTGGATTGAATAGTGTGATAATGTGGAATTGCATATGGAAGTGTGATATGAAGAGTGAAGGTGAAATCATATGGAATTATGATTTAAAATAGAACACAAAGGATTGCAACAAAATATCCAATCAGTGAGGATAAATTATTTAATCTAGAATAGAGATCTGAATCATCAAAGATAGTTGCTTATCAAAATAAGTCAATCCATTATTACTTTCTAACAATTGTAGAAGTGATCAAAATCTCTTAATAGAGTAGACCTAACAGTTTTTTGTAAATCCTCTCACAAGGTGACATTTCTACATTGAAATGTTAGAAGACCTCTAATAAGGCCACTCCTTATAGGATGATTAAATCCTCTAACAGGGTCACACCTAATAGTGTGTTATTTTAACCTTTAACAGGGTTGGCTCTTAACAAGGATCACTTTAGAAGAGTGAAAAATAGTGACTAGTTGCTATTGGTGGTTTTTCCCATATTGGGTTTCAACGTTAAATCTTGGTGTTATCTTTGTACAATTCATTATATTCATGGTTTATGTTTCTGTGATTAATTACTAAAGATAATCACAGTTAATATCTTTATATTTTCTATGTTCATTGAGTGACAGTGAAATATGAATGTTAACCAAGAAATAATGTTAAATTTTTTTAAGACATCTAAGGGACTTGGATTTGTTTTTGTGGTAACTGATTCACCACTCCCCTCTATGTTACTCAACTCATTTCCAACAATTGATATCAGAGCTCTAAGTTCTTACACAGAAGGTTTAAAGGACTAAGCTAAAGATCAGAGATGTCTTACAAAATGGAGATCCCTAAGCTCAATAAGGACAACTTTGATGCAAGGAAAGATCTGATGAGGCTACATCTATCTACTATTGGAGATATTGGTTTGCAATTACTGGATCACAAGTATGTGGAACCACCGAGACCTATGTCTCTGGATTAGATGGTGGAGATGAATCATCATAACGTAATGATGATTGATATAGCCTCTGCACTCAGCTATTCTGAATTTGATGAAGTCAAGGACTACCCTACTTCTTTTGATATGTGGAACAAACTACATGATATTTATGGAGGACATGCAAATGTAAAAAGAGCCAAAGTAGAAAGTCTCAGAGGTCAGTTTGATATGATGAAAATGAAAGAAGGAGAAAACATTACAAACTACAGTGAAAGAATCAAGAAAAGTGTTAGTGCAATCAGAGTTGCTTGTGGAATAATTGAAGAAAAAACAATAGTTAGCAAGGTATTAAGAACTTTACTTTCTATCTATGCAATTAGAGTTTCAGCTATTCAAGAGAAGAGATGTAATAATTACATAGCTCTAGATGGATTAAATGGAAGATTATCAGCTTTTGAGTTGGATAACTTTGACAATGATTCCCATAATCTTAGCAATCTTGAGTCAGCATTCAAAGCTAAATTAAACCTTGGAAAGATGAAAGGAAAATAGATTGACAGTGATAGTGATGATAATTCTGATGATGAGGATCTGGAAATCATTGAATCATTACTTTCAAGGAGAGATGGAAAAGGAAAATGAGAATACAAAGGAAGAATACCATTGATTTTCTTTTCATGTGATGAGGTTGGTCACATCGCTACTAAGTGTCCGAACAAGGAAGACAAAGGTGAGAGAAAGTTCAACAAGTATAAAGGAAAGAAAGATTACAAAATCTACAAGGACAAAGGTAAGAAATCTTGTTATATTGCTAAAGATTCTAATAGTAATGAAGATGAAGATGAAATGGTTTACATTTCTATTAAAAATGAGTTAGACAGTGAAGATAATAAAAAGACTGCACTATACTCTCATATTAGTAGGAATGACACCTAGATAATTGATAGTGGTTGTTCTCACCACATGACTGGAGATAAAAACAAATTTGAACATCTTGAACACTATTCATGAATAGATTTTCCCTTTTGAAAAATAACAAATAAATGACTCTTATAACTGTGTGTGTGATTTTTGTACCTGTTAAGAGACACAACACTTCAATAGGTCATTGCGTTAGTGGAAAACATGGTTAGAAGAGCATATAAAACACTAAAATTGACCTATTGCTTTATAACTAAGAAGAGTATGATAAGAAACACAATAGCCCTCAGATTATGCTACTATCAGTGACATATATGAATTAGCATGAAATATTTGAGTTAAAACAAATTAAATGATAAGAAAACATGCATATTTAACTCTAAAAATGAACATAATAACAATGCATGAACATGAGAAACTAAATGAAATAAGAGCCTATATGAATCCTAACAGCATAAAATTGCATTTTTAATATAAGCTATGGGCTTATTTATGCTTAAAAAAACCTTTTATTTATAGAAGAATGACAAGAGAGAGGGGGGACAAGGTGCATTAATGGAGTTTGAAAAACTCATTAATGGTGTGTAAGAGGAAATAAATGACAAAGGCATTCAATAGGCATGGACATAAGTAATGTGCATTAAATATAAGCATTTAAGAGGCATGGGGAGGGTGTAAGGTAAGCTTGAGAAGATGGACTTGAGGAAAAGAATCTTGAGATTCCTTGACTTTCTCAAGTGGGTGGAGTCCTTAATCATCCCTTAATGGAATGTGACAACATTAGGATGTGGGTTAGAATAGAATTAGGATTAGGATTAGATTTAGCAAGGCTGAATGGGTTGGGATAGGTTTGAACCTAGAATCAAAGTGGTTGAAGTGGGTTAGGTTAGGGGTTTAGAGGAATATTAATGAAATGAATAAAACTTATTTAATTCATTCAAAAATAGGATATTAATTATTTAAACATTTAATTGTTTTTTAATAATTAATAGGACTATAGCCAATTTAATTAAATTAATTAGGCTAAGAGAATGGATTTTTCAAGTGAACAATTGATTTAGGAATTTATTTAATTCCTAGTAAATTAATCATTTTAGCCATGTATTTGATTGAATTTGATTTTGGCTAAAAGTAATTAATTTAGTGATTTGATCACTTGAGGAGATTAAATTGATTTTAAAAGGCTTATGCCAACCAGTAACAAAGTCATTTGAACATAATTGGGGTTATGATCACACTTAGGGAAAATAGGGTCTATAGTCAGAGTAGACCAAATCTAGGTGGTTACATTTGCCCCTCTTTGAATTGATGTGCGAGAAGTGAATTGATTCAAAGAAATTTTTTGATTTTGACTTCAGAAAGATTGAGAATTTCACTCATGATCGAACAAAATGTCAGATGAGATTAGTCTCGCACTCGATCAAACTAAACTGATAGAATTGACTTTGAACTTGGTTGTCATCCAAAGGTCAATAAAAGATCTTAAAGATACCAATTTTGAACTTGGTTGTTGTCCAAAGATTGATAATATCGATTCCAAACTTGGTTGTCGTACAAAAGTTAGCATGAAGCTGCCAAGAGCTTAGTAAGAATCTTTTGAAATGAGGAAACACAAGATATCCAGCTTATGAGAACCAAAGATTTATATCCAACAGTTTTGAATTAGTCAAGGAAACTATCATGCCCCTAGTTTTTTTGATAACGAGGTCATTTTTAATGTTGTTTCAAGCAAAAATTTGATTGATAATAGTGTGATCATGCCCCCTCAGGAATGAAATTGAAGGAAAAAGAATAAAATCCCTTTGTTGAAATGTTGTATCACTTGTAGTGATCAGGTAGGGGAATGAAAGAATAGATTAGAAGAAGCAAAGAAATGAAGGTGTGTTTAAGAGTAAACACATGAGTACCAAGTTAATTACGGTTAAAATGTGAGTTTAGTTTCGTTCCCAATTGATCAAATATTTTGGGAATCATGGATATGTAAATATCTTGGATTTTAGATGAATTAAAAATGAGGAGTTTGAGCTCAAATACTTATGTTTTTCTTTCAAAAATGCATCATGCAATCTCTAAATGAAGCTATATGCAGAGTCTTAGGACTTGTCATTGATTTGTAGATATTGTAGCTTTTTATCATCATTGGGAACTTTTCAGAATGGATACCACCTGATAGTACAACAATCACCAATACCCACTGGTATTATAAAAGTATGAATACTATGTGCATTGGATGTAATGTCAGAAACAAACTTAGGCATCAAGGCATAGAAGCCAGGATGAGAAGTTAGCCACTTTCCTTTTACTATATCAGAATCTACGTAAGGCAAGATATTGGACCCATAATGACCTTGAAAATTCATATCCTTGGGTACATTATGCTTCGTATACCTTAGTGAGAATCTGAGTCAGAAAAAAATAGATAAGGAAATTGTTCCAACCTCACCATAGTTTACACATAACGAAGATCAAGATATATGCATCTATCCACCCATAGTGGCAGCTCTTACCATAAACATCTCAGTTAAGTGAAATTTATAGGATCATTTAGAACAATCACCATATGTAGAAAAACCAAGAAAATTTTATGCCCCCTATCCTCACGACTCTTTGTCTTTACACAGATGTCATGGAGTAACTCGGAAGACATAACAACTATCAATTGTGAACAAATCAAATAAAACTTATAACTGCTCAGATGCCCCCAGTGAAAACATCATGGGTACGTAAAAGAGCCATAATCAAACCAAGATCAAACTCTGTTTAGGGAGTATTGAGAAATACTATTGATTCATTTTTCAAGGACAGTAGAGATTCATCAATCAAAAGTATAGAATTCAAGCAATATGTGTTCCATGTCTGTGTACAATGTTATTCCTATTTACAACCCCATGTAGGTCATAGGAACACTGTTCATGGTAGCACAATGTTTGTGTTATCCTTGTGTCATGAAAGTAACAATTTGGTGAAAGTATCAAGAAGCATTGTATCACAAGACAAAACATCCTATGATGACCTAGCAGATGCAACCTATCAGACTGGCAAAGATGCCCCCAGTACAAAATGACTTGATCCTAAGACAGAAATACAGACAAATCCCAACCAAGGATAAAATAGTTGTGTAGGAAACAAAGTCAACATTTTAGCACATGTGTAATCATGAAGGATTAGTATTATTAAGGTATTGATAGATGGAGCACATAATACAAGTGACGCCTGATTGCCAGGTTTTCACCACTTGGCAACATCTTTTCTTTCTTTTTTCTACCAAGATGCCTATTTTACTAGGTTGTCATCAAGGCACTTTTCTCTTTTTCAAATTTTTTGCTATTTTTGCTTTTTTGAATATTTTTGTAGGATCATGGTGCTTGTTTACCAGGTTTTCACCAAAGATACCTTTCTTCAAGACTTTTTCCACTATTTTTGGATTTCTTCAGGATCAATTTATGAATGTTTTTGGTTTTTTCTGAGAACTATTTCACTGTACAGGCTCTGCTAGCCAAACATCAAGCGTAGAACTACTTCAAATGTAGAGTATTGATAGGATTTGGAAGAACATCTCCCTCAAGTGTAGCTAGCTAATAAGCTCCAGTCCCAAAAGTAGTAGTGATAACATAAGGTCCCATCCAATTAGGTTCAAATTTTCCCTTCTATTCTCTGTTGGGCTGGTTCTTAGGATTCTCCTTTAAGACGAGATCCCCCACTTCAAATTTTTATAGTTTGACCTTCTTTTTGTAGCCTTTGGACATACATTCTTGGTACACCTTCAAATGATTGAATGCCTGTTGTCTGTGCTCATCAAGTAGGTCTAAAGAATTCACCCTATCTATGCGGTACTACTCATCAGTTACAAGACCGTGTAAAGATATTTGCAAAGATGGGATTTCAACCTCAATAGGTAGTACTAGTTTAGCGCCATAGACTAGAAAAAATGGCATGGCTCCAATTGGTGTTCTGATGCTTGTTCTATAGACCCATAGTGCCGGATTTAGTTGTAGATGGTAGTCTCTACCAGACTTACTTATAGTTCGGTGTAGGATTTTGAGAATATTCTTATTAGATCCCTCAGCCTATCCATTACCTTGAGGATAATAGATTGAGGAGTAATGTTGAGTGATGTGGAACTATTCACAAAGTTCATCAATGTCTTTATTTTTAAATTGGCCCCCATTGTCTGTTACAATTAAAGAGGGTATCCCATATCTACAGAAAATGTAGTTCAGAATGAACATAACCACCTGTTTTCCAGTGGCTCTGATTAGCAGCATGACCTTGACCCACTTGGTAAAATAATCAGTGGCTGTAATGATGAAATTGTGTCCATTTGAAGAATTGGGATATATTTGTCCAACCAAGTCAAAGGCTCATTGTTGAAATGGCCAATGTGTAATGAAAGCTATAAGTTCTCTCGCAGGAGCATGGATGAAATTTCCATGTGTCTGACATTTAGGACATGTTTTGGAAAAATGAATAGCATATTTTTCCATGGTAGGCCAGTAATAACCTACTCATAGAAGTTTCTTTGCTATTGAAAAGTCATTCGAATGTGATCCACATACACCTTTGTGGACTTCTTTTAACGCGTGACCTGACTCTTTGAGTTATAAACATCTAAGAAGTGTACCATCAAGACCTTTTCGATATAAATTATTAGTTATGAGGACATAATGTGATGTTGTCCTAATCAAGGCTCTTTTCTCATTTCTAGACAGATCATTAGGAATAGTTTGGCCAGTGAGATAGGCAATGATATTAGCATACTGAAATTGGCCAGGGATGTTCAAAGCACATATTACTTGGCATTAATGGGTATCAAAGGCAAGATAGGAGAAATATTCCACCAAGAAGTCATAGAGGAATTGATGTTCCTATGTGTGTGATTTTTGTACCTGTTAAGAGAGACACAACACTTCAATAGGTCATTGCGTTAGTGGAAAACATGGTTAGAAGAGCATATAAAACTCTAAAATTGACCTATTTCTTTATAAATAAGAAGAGTATGATAAGAAACATAATAGCCCTCATATTATGCTACTATCAGTGACATATATGACTTAGCATGAAATATTTGAGTTAAAACAAACTAAATGATAAGAAAACATGCATTTTTAACTCTAAAAATGAACATAATAACAATGCATGAACACGAGAAACTAAATGAAATAAGAGTCTACATGAATCCTATCAGCATAACAATAAATTTTTAATATAAGTTATGGGCTTATTTGTGCTCAAAAACACCTTCTATTTATAGAAGAATGAGGAGAGAGAGGGGGGGACAAGGTGCATTAATAGAGTTTGAAAAACTCATTAATGGTGTCAAAAAGGAAATAAATGCCAAAGGCATTCAATAAGAATGGGCATAAGTAATGTGAATTAAATGCAAGCATTTAAGAGGCATGGGGAGGGTGTAAGGTAAGCTTGAGAAGATGGACTTGAGGAAAAGAATCTTGAGATTCCTTGACTTTTTCAAGTGGGTGGAGTCCTTAATCATCCCTTAATGGAATGTGACAACATTAGGAGGTGGATTAGAATAGAATTTGGATTAGGATTAGATTTAGCAAGGGTGAATGGGTTGGGAAAGGTTTGAGCCCAGAATCAAAGTGGTTGAAGTGGGTTAGGTTAGGGGTTTAGAGGAATATTAATGAAATGAATAAAAATTATTTAATTCATTCAAAAATAGGATATTAATTATTTAAACATTTAATTACTTTTTAATAATTAATAGGACTATAGCCAATTTAAGTAAATTAATTAGGCTAGGGGAATGGGTTTTGCAAGTGAACAATTGATTTAGGACTTTATTTAATTCCTAGTAAACTAATCAATTTAGACATGTATTTGATTGATTTTGATTTTTGGCTAAAAGTAATTAATTTAGTGATTTGATTTCTTTAAGCGGTTAAATTGATTTCAAAAGAATTATGCCAAGCAGTAGTAGAGTCGTTTGAACATAATTGGGGGTATGCTCACACTTAGGGAAAATAGGGTCTATAGTTAGAACAGACCAAATCCAGGTGGTTATAATAACCCAAATGCAGAAGGAAAACTTCACTAATAGTTGAGTGAGTTACTCACAACCACACTCTCTGCTTTAAAGGAGAAGCTACCTTATACAAAGATTAATCTGCAATAACCTTTTATTAAGAAAGAATTTACTTCAAGATACACTTTTTACCAGAAAGTATGAAAGGATGCAATTCGCATTCATCATAGATAATTGGCTAACTATTTTGAGATTTTAAGAGATTTTAAGATATCTGAGCCAACTGACTCAAATCTTAACCAGACAAATAAATTAAGAATGGCCGATTCATAAGGACATAAAATCTTAAAAAATATTAATGACTAAATTCTAAGATATACTTGAAGATTATAGTAACATACTCATTCAATTCCAAATGAAATTAAAATCATACACTCCAAAAGACCAACTGATCAATGGAAATACCAGTATCTGCTTATATAACCAATTGATAATATATTCATATATCTAGAATTTACTGTATTAACCACCAGAGAAATAACTTAAACAAAACAAATAGTATTGCAAATTTTTCTTTCAGAGAACCAACCCTCACTTGGTCATCAAAAATAGCATATATAGCCACACAGGGTTGTTTCAATTTTCAATAACTAACTACCCTAAATATAGCAAAAACTTTCATAAATAAACAAAATAGAAAAACTATCTAGAAAACTAATTGGCCGATAGGCCAATTCCAGCTCCATCACTAGTGTTGGTGGCATCTTTTTCTATTTTCCACTACTTAAATGGAGTAGAGAAGTTCTACCTCAGTTCTTGATTCGGTTTAGCAACCGCCCCAAACCTCTTTTGCCAAATATTCTTGAAATTATGTATCTACTGGAACTTGTCTTCAAATATTTTCATTTTTCATACGTATAGACAACTTCTGACTCCACATGAGATAAAATTGAATGATCTTTCATCCCGATTTCCTTAGCATCTTTCAGGTTTTCTACCTTTTGATTGTAATAGGCAAGTATCGTGGTCATTTCACTGCTAGTCTCATTCTCTAATCCAATAATTTTTCCTGTGCATGTATGATTTCACTTGTACTATCTAGGCATCAATTATCTGGATAGATTCTTGGATGGCTTTCTCATATAGTGCACCTTCCCATTCTATATTCACTTTAACAATAAACAATGAATTCTCATCAACCCATGGTACTTATTTTTCAGAGATAAATTTTTTTATACCATAAGTATAAACATCTTCCATGTTGTGTACTTCAATCTCCAATTGACCCTTTTCCTTTTTCCACAGTTCCAAGTCTTCCTCTACTACCTTTAACAACTTTTAAATTTTTTCCATCAAGCTATTAAAATCATAAGTGAACTTGGTAATTTCTCTGGTTACCTTATCCATCTAGATGAAGAAGGCCTTTGATATGGACCTGTCCTTGTGAACTTGATCGAGGAATGTTTGATTCTCCAAATATTTGACATCTAGGTCAAATGGAAATATCGACAATGGTTGAGGTACAGGATTGTAAAAAATATTTGGCCATTTCACAAAGGGCCTGCTTCAATCTCATCTTGTCTTCCGCATCCTTCTGTACACGATGGTTGATTTTCTTATTCACTGAGTTCAAAATCTTCATCAAGTTGTTGGCCCTGGTAGACATTCCCAAAATTTATCTTTTCTACATGAAAGTCCTACTTTGTGACCTCATCACTAGCTTTATCAAAATTTGGCTTGAATATTTCCGCCATCCAGGGACCTCTTTTAGCATGTACATCAACCATTTCTTCCACCTTCTATTTCTTGGTTCATTGAGTTTTTCCAAGATATTTGTTGACTAAGTCTCCAACAGGGGCTGAGATAGGAACAATGTTCCTCTTCTTGTTGATTGATAGCTCCAGCTAGTTTGGGGTTTTTGGTGTAGAAGCATTTGTAGGAGTTTTTAATACTAAAAGGTCTTGTTGACCTTCTCCTGCTAATTGATTCTTTGAAGGATTGACTGGGCTTTTGTCCATTTTAAGTATCTTTTTAGGTTGTGAATCAATTGCTTCTTTCTCCTGGTCAATTACAATGTAGGGGACTATATCTGTCTTTTCTTTCCTTTTTCTCCTAGCTCTCATGGTCCTTGCAGATTGTGCAAAAATTGACTTTTCCTCTTCAAGATGGGATTTTATTCCAGTTTTAGATTCACCTACAGGAAGCAATTTCTCAGTTTCATTAGTAAGGGTAGGGGAGGTTGTGAATTTTGAAATTCTTGTACTTTTCCTAGTTACTGAATTAGAAGTCTCTTGCTTCTTCTTCTTTCTCATTTCTTTCAACCATTTGTCTGTCCTTTTGAACACTTCTTGAGAAAGGGCATTCAAATCCTCCACTTCTTCTCTTCCCCATTCTACTTTTCTATCCACTGCATCATTATTCTTCTCCATGTATCCAGGTTCTATCACATCTTCCTCATCATCAGTACCAAATCCTTTAATCTTAAAAGGTAGCCGCAAGGTGAAAATTTGGCTCAATGTAAACCTAGAGTGTAGTCTCTTTACAACCTCGAACTCATCTATACAATCCACCCAAAAATATTCTAATTTTTTCTGATGTAGAAAAGTGGCATCCACTTTGAAATGATTTTCCACGAACTTCTTTCTATCAAAGTAGCTTCACCTTTGATAAGAAAGAAGATTTATTGCCTTTAGTTCATTATCTAGGGAAGACATAGCATGTGTCAATATGAAATGGTAATTCCCTAGATCAATAGGAAATAAATAACCTACTCCTCTCCTAGGTCTGAAATTCACTCCTACTTGAAATATTTTCCTACATATTTCTAACAGAATATATTTATCCAAGCAATATCGTGGGAGCTTCATGGGCTCACCACTAAAACCTTCTACCCTTAAGTAACTAAAAGTGGGGAATTGAACAAAGAGGTTGCCATAGATTTTAATCAATTCCATAGCATCCTTGGACATTCTATAATTTACCCTTCCTCTTAGCTCAAAAACAAGCTTGGCTAGGAATGTATCTTGTACTCTTTGGAAATTTCCTGGATTTCTCTTCTTCTATAAATAATAATGATATTCATAAATCATCATATCATCTCTCCATGGTTCATGGGGAAAACCCTCCCAATTCCTACTAATGGCTAAAACATAAAATAGATATGAAGACAAATAGAAATATGATGCCTCTGCAGGCTGGGATAACTCTTCATCAAGTCTTGCTGCTATTATCTCAGCCCAGTCAACATATTTTCCTTGACTCAGAATGGCTTTGACAAAAATATACATCCAATCCTCCCACATGATATCATTAGGTTTACCCTTTAATCTTTTTAACATGACCATAATGTCACATACCTCTCTTATCAAATGGTCCTTTTTAAGAGGTTTTGGTAACCTAGAACCCCCTCTCTCGGCTTTCAATAACCAGTCTCTGGCTATGTTGTTGCTACAGCCTTTGAAATCAAGGTGAAATTCCTTTTTAGCCTTCCCAAAGTCACAGTTGAAATAGGTTTCTACATTAGGTATTCTCATAGTAGCCATGACTACCTGTCTGTTGATGGACACCAACATTTCTCCAGAAGGAAGACAAATACACTTTTCAATCCTATTGTACCTATTTTTTTATTCCATTACCAACTCACGGCATAGATTCAGTTTGGGAAATCTAGTAGCCTCCAATAGTCCTCTTTCTACAATCTTGGCTGAAAGAGTTCCTACCTTTGCACTTTTCAATCTATGAACAATATTTGTTGTCTTCATTTACAAGAGTTGTGTCTCCCATCTCTGACAAACAACTACTTATAAGAGAAAACTCATTCTCCTTTATGAACCTGGCCTAAGAGGAAAACTCACTAGGACTATTCATAGTGACTTTTAAACAAATTACTTCAAGAAAATGAGACAGAAAAGACTGGAATTTTCTTTCTTACAACAAATAATTCTTAAAACCAGAAAGCAAAATGAGAAAGATTTCTTGAAACTCACCGGTGTTGTCTATTTTGCTTCTGGAGAAAAACTTTCAATGTGCTTCAATTCTAAATGTGCTTCCAATGGTTGTGTGAAAATAGAAAAGGCAATAAGAGAAGATTTAATACATACATTTAAGTTGCCCTTTTTTGGTAATCATGATTACTTGATGTGAATTAATGATTTACGTCGTCATTCGCTAGACATTTCCAATTGTATTTATTTCATCTTTGATCAAGTTGTACTTTTTCTCAGCTGGACTTTTACTCCTCATCTTTTTAGAAACTGATCTCATAAAGGAAAGTGAAATCTAACATGTGCCATGAATATCTGATCATTATTGCATTTTAGATTTTGGACCTTGAAGCGTGAAGCGTGAAGTTCAAAGTTCATAATCCCATATATGCCTCAGTCATGTATTGATAAAATTATATATGAGATAGACTAATCCATGGAACAGGGGAAAATATTGAATTATGAACCAAAAATTAGAAGTTCAAAGTTCAAGATTATGAAAAACATTGATGCCAAAATAGGAAAAGACGCGGGTTGAGCATGCGAAGAGACAAGTACATTTTGGAAAAGTGAACCTTGAAAATTGAATCGTGAAGTTCAAGATTCAAGATTTGATATGACAAAGACACTCAAATGAATGAGTTATGAAACTTTTCTGACCAAAAGGATTGCATATGGATGGTAAAGAAAAAAATGGGACATTGAACTTTGAACCTTGAACCGTGAGGTTCAAGATTCAAAATTCAATATGTAGTTTGACATAATACATGTTACTTAAAAAAAATTAATCCTAAGGATTTTTGACCTACAATAGGTGTCTCCAACTGGGGATAGGACTGTGAGGGATGAAACAAAGAACTCCAAAAGTCTCTGGTTTCACACAAAACTAATCCTACTAACCAGCAAACCCTAACCTAAAGCACAACAAAACTTATGTACACAAAAAGACCAACTATTTACAGCTCATAAAGCTTGAGATCTTGCCCATTAAAGGACAAGGGGATTTATGTTCCATCATCATACCTCAGTTTAAAATAATTAGGACTGAGCTCTTGCCTAATCTCAAAGGGGCCCTTCCAGAATGATTCAAATTTTTTGTGTGTGCCTCAAGGTTTCCACCTTTTATCCTACAATAAAACTTATCTCCTGTCATGAATTTCTAGGGTCGATCTCTTTTATCAAATATTTTCTTCACTCTAGTTTTGTGACTGGTAATTTGGTCTACGATATTTTTACGATCTTCTTCGATTTTTCACAAATACATGATACTCTTCTCCTAGGAATTTTGAAAATGTTGGTCCCCAATCACTTTCTATATTCTAGCAACCACCAATTCTAATAGAAGAGAAAGCTGAGCCTCTATGCCATATACCAAATCAAAAGGCGATATCCCTATGGTGCATTTGGGTGAAGTGCAATCAGCCCACAGTTCTCTATGCAACCTTTTGTGACAATCTCTGGCATTGTCGTTAACTAACTTTTTCATTATAGCAATCAATTTCTTGTTATTTGATTCAGCCTAGTCGTTACCCTGAAGAAAGTAATCAGATGAGTGTGAAAGTTGAATCCCATTATCATAACATAATAATAGCATTTCATGAGAAGAAAATTTTTGCACATTATCTGCCACTAGCTTTTCCAGAACTCCAAAGCTCACCAAAATATTCTCTTTTAGGAAGGAGCAAACCATTTCTAAAGTGGTCTTTCTCATGGGTATGGCTTCTACCCATTTTTTAAAGTAGTCCATTGTGGTCAAGATATTAGGGTGACCTACACTTGATGGAGGGTGTATGGGCCCTACAAAATCTTTGCCCCAGAATTTGAATGGTTATTAGATAACTATAGGTCTTAATGGTAAAGCAGCTAAATGAGGTTTTCAGGAAAATAACTTACATTTCTCACATTGTGCCACCCATTTGTAAGCATCCTTGAACATCCCAGGCCAATAGTAACAATTCCTTAGTATTTTGAAGGCTTTTACTAAGGATGATAAATGTCCACCACAAGCTTCATTGTGAAAGGATTGAAGTAGCTTCTTTTGTTGATCCTTGTCTACACACCTAAGGAACATCCCATCTAAGCCTCGTTTGTATAATACATCATCAAATATAACATATTTGACCGCTTTTAATTTTAAATTTATTTGCTCCTTTACAGTGAGATGATCAGGACATTCTCCATATGTCAAATAAAAGGCCACATTTGATAACCATGTGTCTTTCAGTCCTATGAATAGAGATAAGGGGATCCTTTCTCCTAATTCTTCATCATTTTCGATGATCAAATTACAGAGGCCCTGACCCCTTACCAATTTGGTAGGTTTAATTTACAAATCAAACTCTTGCACTTTTTCCACCTAGGTTGCTCTGTTATTCAAAGACACCTCTTGCTGAGTTAGGATGCTCTTGGCATCTAATTTTGGGACATAAACTGTAGAATGAGAATGAAGAATGTAGTACCAAAACTGTTTAACAACTTTTACTACTAAAAAATCTTTCTTTTCTGTGGGAGAATACCTCAACTCGTGCTTCTTTAATGGCACACTCATAAAGGAAATAGGAACATCCTCACCCGCTTCACTTTTCTACAATAGGACACTTGACATTGTGTGCTCCGAAGCATAGCAGCATATTACAAAATCCTTCCAAAAATCCAGATGAGAAAGGACTGGAGCTTGAGAAATTGCTTTCTTAACTTCATCAAAAGATATTTTGGCCTCATCAGTCCATTTGAAACTTTTTTTTTCACTAAGAAAGCTTACCATGGGCCGAGTTGTTTCTGAGAATTTAGGCATAAATATTCTCAAAAAGTTGATCTGCCTAAAGAAGGACTTTATCCCATTCCTGTTGGAAGGAAAACAAAACTGTTGGATTTCTCATACTCTTTTGGGATCAATCTTGATTCATTCTTTCAACACTATATGACCCAACAACCTTCCTTTAGTCATACAGAAAATAGATTTTTTAGGGTTGAGTGATATCCCTTAGTCTCACACTCCTGGAGAATAAGACTTAGATCTTTTGAATGTTTCTTTCTTCTATGGGAGAAGATGGTCATATCATCAAGATATAACATAATTATTTTATTCCTTAAATGACCGAAAGAGGAGTTCATGTCCCGCTGAAAAGTGGCACCTGCGTTAATCAAGCTGAAAGGTATCTGATTATATGCGAATGTGCCCCAAGGAGTGGTGAACGTTGTTTTATGCTAATCTCTAGGGTCTACAATGATTTGATTATAACCTGAAAAGCCATCCAGCATAGACATCATCTCAAAGCTCACAACCATATGAAAAATATGATCCATATTGCACAGGGCAAAATTATCTTTCAAACTAGCCTAGTTTAGATTTCTAAAATCTACACAGATCCTGATTTCTCCATTTTTTTAACGAACTAGCACTATGTTCGCTACCCAAGTGGAATGATGAATTGGGTAAATTATTCTAGCGCTCAGCATATTACCCACTTCTCTAAAAATGGCATCGACTACCCTAGGGTTATAATTTACCAATTTTTCGTCTGAAGGACTTAGCTCTAGACTTCAGGGGGATATGATGTTGAAATTGTCCATTTCTAAAATCTTTCAGGTCTTCATACAACCATGCAAATACATCTTTGAACTCCTTCAGTAACTTTGTGAACATGACTTTCTCTTCAATACTACAACACGTGCCTAGATTCACATACCTAGGATCTTCATTATCACCTATATTTATTTTCTCAAAGTCATCGGATTGCTTGCTACTAGTCCCATTAGTTTGGCTGATAAAATAATCATTGCAGTCAAACAAGCTCTCCATCATTACGAGGCCTTTAGGAAAATTATTTCCTTTCAATTGCACAATATCCTCTTTTTTATCAAATCCTTTGTCTGCACATAAATCCTGACACTTGAACTATGAACCTTCGAAAAATACTGAAGAATTTTTTTTTATACCTTGCAGGAATGTCAACACATGAGCATCATCACTGAAGACTTGCCAAGAATTAGAATTATCCAGCACACTAGGTCGATGAACCAGCTCTATAGTGTAATGTTTGTTGTCAAAATTGGGATGAGGGATTAGTAATGTTGTAAAGTCAGCTAGGACATATGCTCTAGAATTCAATTCTCTAGGAACCATTTCAATTGAAAATGCCTCAAAACCCTTGATTTCATCCCAAAATCTATTTCTGTAATGCTTCATCCTCTCATTTATTACTACATATATCCCTCTCACCTACTTCGCAATCAACTCAGCATCTTCCTTAGCTTTCAAAATTCTGATACCTTTCCTTTTTGCCTCTTGAATACTGAGCAGTAATGCTTCATATTCAGCTGTGTTATTAGTATTTTCAAACTCCAATTTAAAAGAAAATGACAAATTTTCTTCAAAAGGACATACCAAAAGCACCCCTGCACCAGAACCCATTGAAGAACAGCTTCCATCAAAATCAAGAGTCCAAATTCCTTTATTTCTAGGGATTCCAACTCTGTAACATCATCTTTAGGTAAAATCACATAATTAGTAAAATTTGTCTCATGATATAAGATCTAGGCTCTGGGATCTTCAGATGGGAAAACTGTATATTTTTATTTGGTCTTAGGTTGTAAGACCACCTTTTGATTGCCAAAGGGTATTATTGCTTGTGACCAATATAATTTGATTCTCCCTCCTAAATCTCCACAGAAGGTTTGACATAAGAATATACCATAGCTAGCAGGCATGTCAAGAACTAGAATGGTCAATTTTAACCTCTTATAGGGAAGAAAGCTAATGAAACCTGAGCATCCTTGATTTTACCAAGCAATGGAACTTGTTTAGAGTCCATTGAATAGAATTTTCCAAAAGTCTTTGTTAAGGGTAATGTTGTCACATAGGTTTGCACCCTTGCTGAAAGCTTCTCTAACAGCAACCTAGTGAAACATGGAATCAACCTCCAAGCTGTGGGACTTGAACTATGAGGTTGAATCTCCAGAGAAGGCCGGCTTC
>MU223795.1:1233389-1251685 GCA_018584345.1 Thuja plicata
CCCCGAAAGTCATCACCTCAAAATATCAACATAAATGCCCCTTTGCAGAAGTGGCCATGTCACTCTAGAAGAGCCTCAAAAGTCTTTGAAATATAATAACTGCTCTGCACATTCGAGTGACCTGTCAGCTGTATGCTCTGATCCTTTCAAAATCTGATTTTCCTTTCAAGAAGATCTGATCTAAACCGAGATCAACCGACTGCCTCTTGCATAATTCTGTGATTAGCATATCTTGATCAAATCTAGAAATCTCTACAAAAGAACAAATCATTCTGCCTTTATCGCTTACTCGCAGCCTCTGAAAGTCTGTTTCTGTTTTATGCGCGAGTGCGCGATGAGCCCTTTTCTCCTGCTAATCGCTCAGTCGCGAGCACCTCTTGATTTATCTTTATTCATTGGCGAGTACGTGACGAGCTCTTTTTCCCTTTCGGTCACGCAGTCGGAAATCATTTCTCATTTGTGTGCATTGCCCGGCAACTGCGCGACAACGTGGATCCTCCAACTCATCACTCAATCGCGACCTATTTTTCCTTTGCATATATTGTTAAGTGAGTGAGCGACTGAGCCCATTTCTTGCTTTGATCGCGCAGTCGCGACCCTTTTCTCCGTCTTGTGTTTTGCTCAGCGACCGAGTGATGAGCTCCTATTCTTTCTCATCGCGCAGTCGGGGGCTGCTTTTCCTTTCTTCTTTTGGATCAGCGAGTGCGCAACCACATGGATCCTCCAGCTCGTCGTGCACTCGCGATCTCATCTCCCGAATTAACATAAACATCGCGAAAGCGCAATGACCACCGCAAGCGCTGCACCCGCTCAGTCGCAGAGCTCGAGCGACTTGACATAGACTGACCGCGACTGCGCGACGACATCAAATACAACTCGTCGCGCACTCAGGGGGGAAAAGGACTGATGCAGGAAAAGGTTGCGACTGAGCGACGACTGCGATTGGAAGCTCGTCGCGCAACTTAAAATTTAAGCAGAACTTAAAACGTGATTGCGTGATGAGCCAAAAGGTTTGATTTTTTTGAAAAAGGGAGGCTTGGCCATTTTGGCGGGAAATACAGGGGATAGCCAAATTGCAAGGGATGGGGAAATTTGGTTAACAGGTAAATCTAGGGCTTTTGCTACAGAAGAGGGCATTATATTGTCTGACACCCCTGAGTATATGATACAATTGATGAGTTTATGACCATTAATGAATAGAGATACATAGAAAGGTTCAGGTTTTCCCATAATTTGAGTAGGTTCTGAGAATTCTTGGCTAAGGATAGGTTGAATGTTCTCAAGATGATTTGATTCAAGGTTTACGGGTGTTTCATGAGCAGACACAGTATTTTTTTGATTAGCTATAACCTCAGGAGAAGAACCTCTTACAAAATCTGCTTATTTATCAAGCTCATTGGGATTTAACTTCAAATATTCAGCAGGCTAAATATGGATTTTAGAGGATTTACAAAAATCAACAAAATCAAAAGAAGAGTCAGGATCTAATTTTTTTAGAATCTTTGCCTCTGGTTCTATTTTTCTTCCACCTTTGAACCACCATTTTGGTTCATATTCCCTTTCTCCTTTTTATTTTGAAATGGATGTGAGAACAAATTGGTAACTTTGCTACCTTGTTGATGTTAGATTAAGGAAGTACGGTAGTTTTTCACCATATGGTGAGATTGTAGTACAGTAAGACTGCAGTACGATGAGACTATCGTATGGTGGGAGTAGGACTTGTCATATGGTGGAAGTAAGACTGCAGTATGGTGGAGGTGAGACTGTCATACGATGGAAGTAATATTGCTGTACGGTGGAAGTGTGACAACTATATGGTGGAAGTAAGACTGCAGTACAGTGGAGGTGAGACTACCATACGGTGGAAGTGTGACAACTATACGGTGGAAGTAAGACTGCAGTACGGTGGAAGTGTGACAACCATACAGTGGAATTGATATTGTAGTATGGTGTTGGATTTAGTCTGACCGTGCCAAGTACAATGAGGGGTGGAGTGTGAGAAGGATGTTGAGTATGAGTACGAGGATGTTGAGTACAGGGATGACTACATGAATGTTTCCAGTATGATGACAGTTATGGTGTGAAGCAAAGTTGGTTGACCGGTTATGTTATGTGACGGTTGACATACCAAACTCCATAATGAATTGCATAGTGTATAAATGTATGTGAGATTCGTTGATAGAGAAGGCTAAGTCAATGGTTAACAGTAATGGTTGTATTACTGTAGAGGCTACGAGGGCTAAGGCTGTAAGCCTGAAGAACAGTGTCATAGTGGTAGAAGTTGGGTTGATTGTAAAGGCAATCTGAGCCTGAGTCTATTATTTGTATGTAATGTATTGGTTACTGTAATATGAAGGGGTGACACTCTGGTTCTTGGCTGGTGGGTTTTTTCCCGAAAGGGTTTCCCACGTAAATCTCTATCTCATGTGTTTTATCTTGTGTGTGTCTTTATTTTCTTTATTCTTATTTTTCCTATGCATCTCAGACGTAGATTTGATCTTTATATAATTTCCCCTATAAATTGACATTTGGAAGGCATTTCCGCAAGTAGCTTTCCTAACAAGTGGTATCAGAGCCAGACCCATTACCATTATTCTATTGGATAGGGTTGGTTGTTTGGGTAGGGTTGATCATTGGTGCCAATTTGGTTCTAGTGGGAGTTCGTGAAGTGTTGTTCTTGCAGTCGAGATGGAGGGTACATTAGGGAGAATAGAAATTGAAAAGTTTAATGGCACAAACTCTGAGTTGTGGAAACTTAAAGTTGAAGATATGTTGGTAGACTAAGATCTATGGAATGCTGTGTCTGGGAACAAGCTTTCAGGCATGAAGTAGGAAGATTGGGATCTGGCAGATTGAAAGGTGAGAGGAATGATACGACTGACACTAGTAGATAGTGTTCTGTTAAACATCTATGAGGAGAAAATTGCACATTCTTTGTGGAAGAAATTGGGAGATATTTATCAGGGAAAATCCTTGGTAAACAAGCTCTTCCTGAGAAAGAAATTGTACTCTTTGAAGATGGACAAAGGAACTGCTATGGCTGGTCATTTAAACGCGTTCAATATGGTGATTGCACAACTGACATCTGTTGGTGTGTCCATAAGTGAAGAGGAGTGTTGCATGCTGTTGTTGAGTTCTTTGCCTGATTCATGGGACCATCTTGTGATGGCCATTAGAAGTACGACTACTTAGTTTAAAATGGATGAAGTAGTTTTTGCACTTCTATCTAAGAAGATGCGGAGGAGATCTTCTGAGGTGGTTAAGGAGGCTCTTCCTATTCGAGACCAATCAAAGGACAACGGCAAGAAGAAATGTAAAGCGAAGTGCTGGAATTGTGGGCAGACTGGTCATATCTAAAAGGATTGCAAAGAGAAGAAGAAAAAGAAGAAAGTGGAGAGTTCTTCTAATTCTGAGTATCCTGATAGTGACGGAAAATATGCCAGCAGTGCTACTTTGGCTAATCGGTCAACTAATGATGACTGGGTGGAATAATTCAATCTTCATGTGGAAGATGGTGGTCATGATGCCATGTGTGACTCGACACTACAATATGGTAGGAGTTGTTGGCAGTGACGTACGTTCCATGTGTAACTCATCACCACAATTTAGTGGAGTTGTTGGTAGTGACGTAGCAAATGTTTTTCATCAGTATTGCAGATGGAGGTGAAACCCTGATGTGGCAGAAGGGTCTTTTCACATTTGCTAAAATACTGATTAGAGATGTTTATCTTCATATGACTGAAGATGTTGACATCTTGAGGGCTCAATGGGGTCCTCGGTAAAAGGTGTGGATTCTATTTTCATGGTAGACATCTTGAGTAACTCTGTACTTCATTAAGTGGGAGATTGTTAGATTAAGGAAGTACAGAAGTTTTTCACCATACAATGAGACTGCAGTATGGTGAGACTACAGTACGGTGAGACTGTTGTACGGTGGGAGTAGGACTTGCCATACGGTGGAAGTAAGACTGTAGTACGGTGGAGGTGAGACTGCCATATGGTTGAAGTAAGGCTGTAGTATGATGGAAGTGTGACAACTATATGGTGGAAGTAAGACTGCAGTATGGTGGAGGTGAGACTATCGTATGGTGGAAGTGTAACAACTGTACGGTGTAAGTAAGACTATAGTACGGTGGAAGTGTGACAACCGTACGGTGGAATTGAGATTGTAGTATGTTGTTGGAGTTAGTTTGACTGTGTTCAGTACAACGAGGGTGTGGAGTATGAGCAGGATGCCAAGTACGAGTACAAGGATGTTGAGTATGGGGATGACTACATGAATGTTTCTAGTACGATGATAGTTATGGTGTGAAGTAGAGTTGGTTGACCGGTTATGTTATGTGACGGTTGACATACCGAACTCCATAACGAATTGCATAGTGTATAAATGTATGCAAGATTCATTGATAGAGAAGGCTAAGTTTGTGGTTAACAGTAATGGTTGTATTACTGTAGAGGCTACGAGGGCTAAGGCTATAATCTTGAAGAACAGTGTCATAGTGGTAGAAGTTGGGTTGATTGTAAAGGCAATCTGAGCCTGAGTCTATTATTTGTATGTAATGTATTGGTTACTGTAATATGAAGGGGTGACACTTTGGTTCTTGGCTAGTGGGTTTTTTCCTGAAAGGGTTTCCCACATAAATCTCTCTCTCATGTGTTTTATCTTGTGTGTGTCTTTATTTTCTCTATTCTTATTTTTCCTATGCATCTCAGACGTAGATTTGATCTTTATATAATTTCCCCTGTAAATTGACATTTGGAAGGCATTCCCGCAAGTATCTTTCCTAACAATTGACCCTTGGTAAGCACTGAAAAAGAAGGTTCCTCCAAAGTGATTAAAATATCACCACCATGGTCTGAATTAGACTCATACTATAGCTAGTAACTTACGAAGTTGCTAGTTCCTCTGGAGTTTTCTTCATTAGCAGGGATCTCTTGAATGGTCTCTTTGTTAGCTTCTAATAGTCTGTACCACACCATTTTAGGACATGTGTCTCCATCATGTTCATCTATTAAATGAAAAATACACATGTTACTTCTTTAAGGAGGAGGCTCAATTTGCAGTCTTTGTTGAATCAGAAAAACATTTCATGATTTCCCATAATTTGTTGTCCCTTGGTTTGGATATCTACGAGGTATATCTTATATAGGGCGGGAGTAGATTTTGGTAACTATCTTTTTAGGGAAATCATATCATTAACTAATCTCTGTACTACTGAGTTCGTAGAACCAGAAGTAGATGCTTGATTAGTTGATGTTTGCCGTTCCCTTTTCCATTTTACTACTATTATTAGATCATCTTCAAGTTCTACTACAAGGTTTTGGGCTGTAGCTAAATCAGAAACTCTATCCCATCTCAACTGATAACTTATGTCTAATGGCATAACATTGACAAAGAAACCCTTTTGATTTTCACCATTCGGTCGTTTGGGATTGGGAATTTGGTAGAGGATCTTGTTGAATTTTTCTAGAAATTCCCTCATGGGTTCATGCATGTCCTTTTTTAATTGGGATAGTTGAAGTAAGAGGGAGTGTTCATCTTTAGCAGATTTGAAACATGATTCAAAGGTTATTTTCATAAAATTCCAATCATTAATGTGACCATTTGGCAAATGGTAGAACCAATTGGCAGCTGACTCAGCAAGGGTTTGCACAAATAACCTAATTGTCACATCTTCATGTTGAAAAACTAAAAATCCACAAGCAGTATTGAAAGAATTCAAATGGTCATCTACAGAAACTTTTCCATTACCATAGAATTTAGGTAGTATATCTCTAGCCCCTTTTGGTAAGGGATGGTTTCCTCCTATATTCAAAGGACCAACTACTGCTCCCCAAGGTTGAGCCATGATTGACTTTAGAAAGATGGCTAAAATAGGTGGGGCTTGGGTTCTAGATAATGTTAAGGCCTACCAATTAAGGTGATATGAAGTTCTTTAGGGTAAACTTTAGGTGGAGAGGAGGGTCTACTCTTTGCTTTATTCTTAGGGTATAGGTGATTGGAAAATGAAAATTATGTAACTCTTGATAAAATCTATCAAAAATACCCTCTCTCCTCTGGGATCTGGTATAAGGATGAGAATCCAAGATTAAGGTTCTTGTGGGCCTTGAGCTGCTCTATCCACCACTATAGCTTCTTGAGCTATGGGAAGTCCTCTCGGCCACTCCCCAATCTATTCTTCCTCTTCTATAACAATTCAAACTTGCTGGTATTGCTGATCACTTACTCTTGACTTCCAAGCCAGAGCGTTTAAATAAGCAATAATGTCCTCTTGAGTATTTAAAAAGTGTAAGTTAGGTTGAAGGACATTGTAGAAACTGAGAAATGTAGCTTCTACTTCCAAGACCAATCTGTATGCAAGATACCTGTTACAAAGAATGAAGCAAAAGATGGGAAAAGCTGAAACCTTTCTATGCTCAAAATGTGAGAGCGCAAATGTCTTTCGAGAGTCCAAAAAAAATATTAAAAGTATTCAACCTTAAAGGTGAATGAAACCCTAAAAAAGGAAAAATCTAGGATGTACAAAATAATTAATATAACATATTAATTATATGCACCTACAAGAAAGCTTAAGAGAAAAAAGGAGTAATGAAACTACCTAATTACTCTAACACCCCCCCTTAAGTGAAGCTCAGGAGGTAAGCTAACCTAGCACAACTATGAAAGCAAGAAATGGGTCCCGGCAACAAGGCCTGATCAGGTACCCAATACAAGGAAATCTCTGTGAATCAGAGATAAAGGAGAAAACACAGTGGGAAAAAATCCTCTCCAAAAGGAGATATAAAAGCAAGCAAAAGACAAAAGATGGCTTCAAGAGAGTCAAGGTTCCAAAGCCCCCCTAGAATGATAGAACCCCTGGATCAATGAACAAACCACCATGATGCCAATACAAAGGAGTGAAAGGAAGTGAGCACTGAAGAGGTAACCTCAAAAGATGAGGTGTCATTGGAAGGCTGAGCTGATGCTCAAAGGAGTAGACACGAGGATCCTAAAAAGGAATCCCCAATGTAAGTGGTATGACAGGTGTGCTGACACTATCATGAGAGAGGAGATGAGTGTCCTCTGTAAAATCCTCAACAACTATACCTGGTGGCTGGATGAATGGAGCTGGAGGGTCTAATAGTGCTGAAGATGAGTTCTACTGAAGAGAAAGAACCTCAACAAGATGTGGTGTGGCAGTCATAGTAGTGGTCTCAGGAACAACATAGAGGTTCAAGTGACCTGACTGCACCATATGATGCTCTCACGGAAGAGAAGAGATGTGCTTCGATGATGGAGATGGTGGACCAAAGTGAGAAAAGGTGTAGAGATGGGTGGAATGATCAACTATCCCTGTAGCAACAATGCCACCTATCATACTATCCCGAATGAAGACTGAATCTGGTGTGAACTCAACTGTCTTCCCTGATCCACTGTGTGTAATCTAGTAAATCGAGAGAAGGTTTGCAGACAGAGATGGAATATACAATACATCATTGAATGTGCCATCCTAAATGTGTACAGATGCTTTCTTGCTGACTGGCATAACAGTGTTATTCCCCATGAGAATGTGGGGAATAGGAGAAGCATCAATAGAAGAGAAGATCTCCGGAGAAGACGCCATATGGTGAGAAGCACCTGAATCCAGTATCCAAGGGACCTGGGAAGGGGATGCAACAGAAGCCCATAATGCATGACCCTATCCAAAATCTTGTCCAGATGTCAAAGATGAGGCAAAAGACTAAAAAGTAGAACCCTATGAGGTGGAAGAGGATGGAGAGGAAATAGTGATGTTCTTAAGGAGAGCTTGCAAATCTGCAATTTGTTTCTCATAGCCATCAAATCTCTTCTGAAAACAATGTGACTCATAATGAGGCCCCTTCTAACAATAGGAACATGTAGGGTTCTTAGTCTTCTATTTCTCCATCTTAGAAGAAGATGGTGGGCAAGTAGAGTGCTGAGAAGAGGAATCAGATATCTACAATGGCTTCAGCTTCTGTGTAGCCTGAGATGTCTTGGCAAGCAATGCCTGTGACTGTGAACTTGTAAGAGAATCCATCTGACTGAGCTTGGACTGCTCATGAGTTAACCTGTCATAGAAGGTCTCAAAAGAGGGCATAACATGACATGCACCTAGTGCATCCATAGTGGAGTAGAAGGTAGAATTGAAAATCTGATAAGGGCCATGAAGCTTTGAGAGTATTAGAAAGATACACTCATCATCTGACTTCATATTTTCAACAACCTGTAAAATAGAATGAAGAGACTTGAACTTCATCAGGAAGTCCTCAATGCTAGTGAATGATTCAGGTACCAAGGAGGTGAACTCTACATCTATCTGGAGAACCCTAAACTGATTCATTGTGCCAAACAAGGTGGAAAACTTGTCCCACATATCCTTGGGTGTGGTTAGGCCATCCAGGTGGAACAACAACCCATCTGAAATATTCATGGCAATGAGGCTCATTGCCACATCCATCCTATTTCTGTGCATAAGAGCCTCATAAGGCCTCTGTAGAACTGGCCGTGCCACATCTAGGAAACACCATAAACCTCATGACATGAGGATTCTGGTCATTTGTGGCTTCCATGTGTGGTAGTTATGTGGTGTCACCTGGGTCATAGAGGGGTCCAACATTGAGAGAAGAATAAGACAGAAGTAGAAGGGTCTTTTTGAAGAAAATTGTAGAAAGTAAAATGCACCCCCCCACAATATATAATACTATCCCCCATACACCACAAATTACTATGAAAGCACAAGAAACGAGAAAAAAACCTGAGTTCCAGAAGTAGGACAAGAGCACAAAAGAAGGTGCATCTTTGACTGAAAGATCTGGCAAGAAAATGGAAAAATCAGGAAATGAAACCTAGATGAGAGCGACGGGCTCAGAAAGAGATTTTTGACGATATATAGAAGTCAGAAATCTGAGTCCATATGGGCCCTGTAGGACCAAAAAGGCACAGGTTCCCCGAAAAAGACAAGCTCCCTAGAAAAAAATAGTCCCAGGAAATATTTTGATGGCCGTATGGCTATCCTGGGATGTCCGACCGTACAAAGGTGGCTGGTGGGTGGCGGTGCCGGTGGAGGTGGTGGCCGGGCAGGGCAGTGGTGGTGGTCGAGCGGCACGGCGGTGGCGGTGGGGTTCGGTGGCGATACAATTGCCGGAGGGTGGTGCGCGAGTGGCGTCAGGGTTGAGCGATGGTGGCGGGATCAAATTAACACAGGAGGCATTATTTTAAATTTTTTTTTTATTTTTTGCAAAAACAATGAAATTTTTTTTTATTTCTGTGCCCGTACGACCCTAGTAGGGAAAAAATTTTCTCCCAGATGCTTCGGAGGCCAAATAGGTCATATTTTATATGTATTTTGGGGTTTTTGGGCCTTCTGAACGCAACTGTGAGGTTGGTTTTTGCCCAAAGTGCACCAAAAAAATGAGACTCCCTAGATCCAATAAAAATAATAGAAAAAAGTAGAAAAAAAAAGTGCTTGATCCATAGCTTCAAAAGAACTCGAACAGGCAGCAACAGAATAACTCTGATACCATGTAGAAACTGAGAAATGTAGCTTCGACTTCCAAGACCAATTTGTATGCAAGATACCTGTTACAAAGAATGAAGCAAAAGATGGAAAAATATGAAACCCTTCTATGCTCAAAATGTGAGAGCTCAAATGTATTTCGAGTCCAAAAAAAAGATTACAAGCATTCAACCTTAAAGGTGAATGAAACCCTAAAAAAGGAAAAAGCGAGGATGTACAAAATAATTAATATAACATATTAATTATATGCACCTACGAGAAAGCTTAAGAGAAAAAAAGGAGTAATGAAACTACCTAATTACTCTAACAGACATGAGGTATTTATTCTTGACCAGGTATTACATTAACAAGAAATACCATGATTCAATCTCACATGGAGAAAAAATTGCATACTGATCTTCTTTAACACAAAGTCCCTAGCGGAGTCATCAAAAATCTGTTAGTGAACAGATTTTCCCTTTTGAAAAATAACAAATAAATGACTCTTATAACCTGAATGCAGAAGGAAAAATGCACTAACAGTTGAGTGAGTTACTCACAACCACACTCTCTTATTTAAAGGAGTAGATACCTTATACATAGATTAATCTATAATAACCTTTTATTAAGAAAGAATTTACTTCAAGATACACTTTTTACCAGAAAGTATGAAAGGTTGCAATTCACATTCATCATAGATAAATGGCTAACTATTTTGAGATTTTAAGAGATTTTAAGATATCTGAGCCAAATGACTCAAATCTTAACTAGACAAATAAATTAAAAATGGCCGATTCATAAGGACATAAAATCTTGAAAAATATTATTGACTAAATTCTAAGATATACTTGTAGATTATAGTAACATACTCATTCAATTCTGACTGAAATTGAAATAATACACCCCAATAGACCAACTGATCAATGAAAATATGAGGATTTGCTTATATAACCAACTGATAATATATTCATATATCCAAAATCCATATTATTAACCACTATAGAAATAACTTAAACAAAACAGATAGTATTGCAAAGGTTTCTTTTAGAGAACCGACCATCACTTGGTCATTAAAAATAGCATATATAGCCACGCAGGGCTGTTTCAGTTTTCAATAACTAACTGCCCTAAAGATAGAAAAACCTTTCAGAAATAAACAAAATAGAAATACTATCCAGAAAACTAATTGAATGATAGGCCAATTCCAGCTCCATCATTAGTGTTGGTGGCATCTTTTGTTGTTTTCCACTCCTCAAATGCAGCGGAGAAGTTCTTCCTCGATTCTTGATTCGGTTTAGCAACTGCCCCAAACCTTTGCTGCAAAATATTCTTGAAATTTTGTATCTACTGGGACTTGTATTCAAATATTTTCATTTTTTCATAACCATAGACAATTGTTGACTCCACATGAGCTAAAATTGAATGATCTTTAATCCCAATTTCCTTAGTAGCTTTTAGGTTTTCTACTTTTTGATTGTAATAGGCAAGTATTTTGGTCATTTCACTACTAGTCTCATTCTCCAATCCAATAATGTTTCCTATGCATTCATTCTATGCATGCATGATTTCCCTCATACTGATCTTGGCTTCAATTATCTGGGAATATTCTTTGATGTCTTTCTCATATAGTGCACCTTCCCATTCCATATTCACTTTAACAATAAATAGTGAATTCTCATCGACCCCTGGTACTGCTCTTTCAGATAGAAAATTTTTTATACTATAAGTATAAACATCTTCCATGTTGTGTACTTGAATCTCCAATTGAACCTTTTCCTTTTTCCACAGTTCTACATCTTCCTCTACTACCTTTAACAACTTTTCAAAATTTTCCATCAAGCTATTAAAATCATAAGTGAACTTGGTAATTTCTCTGGCTACCTTATCCATCTAGATGAAGAAGGCCTTTGATATGGACTTTTCCTTGTGAACTTGATCGATGAATTTTTGATTCTTCAAAGATTTGACATCTAAGTCAAATGGAACTATCGACAATGGTTGAGGTACAAGATTGTGAAGTTGTTGAATATATTTGGCCGTTTCACAAAGGGCCTACTTTAGTCCTCTCTTTCTTTTGTATCCTTTTGTACATGATGGTTTATTTTCTTATTCATTGAGTTCAAAATCTACAAGTTGGTGGCCCTGGTAGACATTCCCAAATCTATCTTTTCTACATGAAAGTCCTGCTTTGTGACCTCATCACTAGCTTTATCAGAATTTGGCTTGAAGATTTATGCCATCCAGTGACCTATTTAGCATCTACATCAACCATTTCTTCCACCTTCAGTTTCTTGGTTCATGGATTTTTTCCAAGATATTTGCTGACTAAGTCTCCAATAGGGGTTGAGATAGGAACAATGTTCCTCTTCTTGTTGACTGATAAATCTAGCTAGTTTGGGGTTGTTGGTGTAGAAGCATTTGTAGGAGTGTTTAATACTGACAGGTCTTGTTAACCTTCTCCTACTGATTAAGTCTTTGAAGGACTGACTGGGATTTTGTCCATTTTAATTTTCTTTTGAGGCTGTGAATCACTTCCTTTTGTCTCTGGGTCAATTACAATGTAGGGGATTGTATCTGTCATTTCTTTCCTTTAGCTCCTAGCTCTTATGGTCCTTGCGGATTGTGCAAGAATTGACTTTTCCTCTTCAAGATGGGATTTTATTCCAGTTTTAGATTCACTTGCAGGAAGCAATTTCTCAATTTTGTTAGTAAGGGCAAGGGAAGTTGTGAGTTTTGAAATTCTTGTACTTTTCTTGGTTACTGAATTAGAAATTTCTTGCTTCTTCTTCTTTCTCATTTATTTCACCCATTTTTTTGTCCTTTTGAACACTTCTTGAGAAACAAAATTCAAATCCTCCACTTCTTCTCTTCCCCATTCTACTTTTCTAGCCACTACATCATTATTTTGCTCCATGTATCCAGGTTCTATCACATCTTCCTCATCATTAGTACCAAATCCTTTAATCTTGAAAGGTAGGTGCAAGGTGACAATCTGGCTCAATGTAAACCTGGAGTGTAGTCTCTTTACAACCTCGAACTCATCTATACAATCCACCCAAAACTCTTCTAATTATGGCTGATGTAGAAAAGTGGCATACACTTTGAAATGATTTTCTACAAATTTCTTTCTATCAAAGTAACTTCACCTTTGATAAGAAGAAAGATTTATTGCCTTTAGTTCAGCATCTGGGGAAGACATAGCATGTGTCAATTTGAAATGGTAATTCCCTAGATCAATAGGAAAGAAACAACCTACTCTTCTCTTAGGTTTGAACTTCACTCCTACTTGAAGTATTTTCTTGCATATTTTTAATAAAATATATTTATCCAAGCAAGATCGTGGGAGCTTCATGGGTTCACCACTGAAACCTCCTACCCTTAAGTAACTAAATGTAGGGAATTGACAAAGAAGCTTCTGTATACTTTAATCAATTCCATAGCCTCCTTGGACATTCTATAATCTACCCTTCCTCTTAGCTTAAAAACAAGCTTGGCTAGGAATGTATCTTGTACTCTTTGGAAATTTACTAGATTTCTCCTCTTCTGCAAATAAGAATGATATTCATAAATCATCATATCATCTCTCCATGGTTCATGGGTAAAACCCTCCCAATTCCTACTAATGGCTAAAACATAAAACATATATGAAAACAAATAGAAATTGGATGCCTTTTCATATTGGGATAACTCTTCATCAAGTATTTCTTCTACTATCTTAGCCCAGTCAACATATTTTCCTTGACTCAGAATGGCTTGGACAAAAATATACATCCAATCCTCCCACATGATATCATTAGGTTTATCCTTTAATCTATTTAACATGACCATAATGTCACATGAAAATCTTATCAAATGGTCCTTTTTAAGAGGTTTTGGTAACCTAGAACCCCCTCTCTTGGATTTCAATAACTAGTCTCTGGCTATGTTGTTGCTATAATCTTTGAAATTAAGGTGAAATTCTTTTTTAGCCTTCTCAAAGTCACAGTTGACATAGGTTTCTGTAGGAGGGAGTCTTAGAGAAGCCATGAATACTTGTCTATTTATGGACACTAACACTTCTCTAGAAGGAAGAAAAATACACTTGTCAATCCTGTCATACCTGTTTCTGCATTCCATTACCAACTCAGGGCATAGAGTAACTTCGGAAAAACCAGCATCCTCCAATAGTCCACTTTCTACAATCTTGGCTGAAAGAGTTCCTGCCTCTGCACTTTTTAATCTATGAAAAATCTCTGCTATGTCTTCACTTACAAGAACTGTGTCTTGCATCTCTAGTAGACAATTACTTATAGGAGAAAACTCTTTCTCCTTTACAAACCTGGCCTGAGAGGCTGACTCACTAGGACTATTCATAGTGACTTTTAAACAAATGACTTCAAGAAAATGAGATGGAAAAGAATGGAATTTCCTTTCTTACAACATATAATTCTTAAAACTAGATAGGAAAATGAGGAAGATTTATTGAAACTCACCGGTGTTGTCTGTTTTCACTTCCAGAGAAAAAAATTCAATGTGCTTCCAATGGTTGGGTGAAAATAGAAAAGGCAATAAGAGAAGATTTAATACATACATTTAAGTTGCCCTTTTTTGGTAATCATGATTACTTGTTGTAAATTAATGATTTCTGCCGTCATTTGTTGGACACGTCCAATCATATTTATTACATCTTCGAGCAAGTTGTACTTTGGCTGAGCTGGACTTTTACTCCTTGTCTTTTTAGAAACCGATCTCATAAAGGAAAGTGAGATCTGACACGTGCCATGAATATTTGATCATTATTACATTTTAGCTTTTGAACCTTGAACCGTGAGCGCAAAGTTTAAATTTCATAATCCCATATGCCTCAGTCATTTATTGATAAAATTATAGATGAGACAGACTAATGCATGGCGCATGTGAAAATATTGAATGATGAACCAAAAAGTAGAAGTTCATAGTTCAAGATTACGAAAAACAATGATGCCAAAATGGGAAAAGACGTGGGTTGAGAATGCAAAGAGACAAGTACATTTTGGAAAAGTGAACCTTGAACATTGAACCGTGAAGTTCAAGATTCAAGATTTGATATTACAAAGACACACAAACGCACAAGATATGAAACTTTGCCGACTAAAAGGATTGCATACGGATTGTAAAGCGGCAAATGGTAAATTGAACTTTGAATCTTGAACCTTGAGGTTCAAGATTCAAAATTCAATATGCACTTTGACATAATACATGTTACTTAGAAAAATTTATTCCTAAGGATTTCTGACTTGCAACAAACATTATGATGGTGACAGTTTCATTTTTGGGAATGATGAAGCCTTCTATGTGAAAGGTAAAGGTTGTATTTCTCTTACTGAAGGAATCAAACGTGATAATTCTTATTGGGTTGAAGGACTAAGGTGTAATATACTTAGTGTGGCACATCTGAATAATATTGGTATCAAGGTAGAATTCACGAATGGAAAGGCCAAGCTCCTGGATGGTAGAGGAAACCTAGTTGGAATTGGCAGGCAAACAAAAGGTAATCTATTTTATCTTGATCTCAATTAAAGTTCATGTTTTATTGCACAAGTAGAAGAAAGCTAGTTATGGCACAAAAGTTTGTGTCATGTGAACTTTGAAAACCTGATCAACATAAGAAAGAACATAAGAGTAAGAGGTATTCCTATTCTGAAGAAACTTCAACTAGAAATATGAAAACAATGTCAAATTGGGAATATGGGAAAAACAAGCTTCAAAAGCAAGAACTACGATATAGAATAAGTCTTGGAATTGGTACATACTGACTTATGTGGACCAATTGGAACAACAAGCTACACAGTTGAGAAGTACTTCATTTTATTTGTTGATGATCACTCTAGAATGATGACTGCTATGTTTCTCAAAAGAAAAATTATAAGCCTTTCAGAAGTTCAAATGGTACCTAGCAAGAGTTGAAAAATAAATATGAAAGAAACTTAAATTCTTAAGATCTGATAGAGGAGGAGAATTCATTTCTAATGAGTTCAATGATTTTGTAATGAAAGAGGAATCAAGAGACAAGTATCTGCCCCTTGTGCACAATAGAAAAATGGAATAGCAGAAAGAAGAAATAGATCCATCATGGATTGTACAAGAGCCTTGATGATTGAAAAAGATGTTGCTACCAAATACTGGAAGGAAGCCATCAACACTGCAATTCACACCTTGAACCAAGTTAAATAGAAGAAAGGCACTAAGAAGACACCTTTTGAATTATGGTATGGCTACAAACCTAATGTTCATTATTTCAAATTATTTGGAAGTAAATGCTACATCTTGAAGGAGGCAAGAAATGGAAAATTTGATATAAAAGGTGCTGAAGGTATATTCCTAGGCTACTCTAGCAAAAGCAAAGCATATAAATGTTTAAATCTTACTACTCATAAAGTCATAGAAAGTGTGCATGTAAAGATCGATGAGTTTGCAGAGAGAAATGAAGAACAGAGCAGTAAAGAGCCTAAAGACTGCATAAACTTTGTATATTATGAACCTGATACTATACCTAGGACACAGGAAATGGTGATTGTACATAAATCATGTCAACCATTGAATTCATCAGCACAAACCTTGTTGCAACCTGTGCAACCAGTGATGCTAACTGAAGAAACCAAGTCTCAAACAAAGGGAACTAAGTCTTAGGCTAAAGAAACCAAGTCGCGGATAGAGGAACTCGAGTCGCATAAAAATTTACTCGAGTCACAGAAAGAGGTACCTAAGTCACATACAGATACACCCGAGTCTCAGACAATGGAACCCAAGTATCAGACAGAAGAACATGACAGAATATTTGAGCATGGTGAACATAGTGGAGCAAGCCCAAAATAAAAGAGGAAGGATCGTATACTAGAAAAATATTTTAGAAGGAATCATGCACTTGAACAAATAATTGGAGATCAGATAGAAGGTATAATGACAAGGAACAAAATAAAAGGTACATGTTTACTTAGTGAAATTGAACCTAGAACTATTAAAGATACATTGAATGATGAGAGTTGGATTGAAGAAATGAATGAAGAGATTGAGTAGATAGAAAACAACAAAACCTAGCCTCTTGTACCTAGACCAAAAGACAAGAATGTGATTAGTACTAAGTGGGTTTTCAGAAACAAGATGAATGAGAAAGGTGAATTTTCTAGAAACAAAGCTAGATTAGTATGCAAAGGATATTCTCAAGAAGAGGGTATTGACTATGGAGAAACTTTTTCTCCTGTTACAACACTTGAAGGAGTCACAACTCTTTTGGCATATGCTGCACATAAAGGATTCAACTTACATCAAATGGATGTAAATTCTTCATTACTGAATGGAATCCTAGAAGAAGAAGTCTATATTGAGAAACCTGAAGGTTTTGTAGATCCTAACAAAAGGAATATGGTTTGTAAGTTGCACAAAGAATCGTATGGAAGACTGCATGGTTACTTGATAAGTATTGGATTTCAGAGAACTAATGATAACATTAGCTTGTACATCAAAGAAGGACCTGATAACAAGATACTACTTGTAGAAATATTTGTTGATGACATATTGTTTACTGGATATGATGAATTATGCAAAGCATTCTCTAAAGCTATGAGTAAGGAATTTGAGATGTCTATGTTTGGTGAAATCAAATTCTTTGTTGGCTTATAAGTTTATCAGATGAAGAATGGTATCTACATTACTCAATCTAAATACATAAAAGAGATACTAAAGAAATTTGGGATGGAAGATTCTACACCAGTTGGAACACCTATGCCTACTAGACATAAGCTATCTAAGGATGATGATTCAAAGGAGGTAAATCATACTAAATACAGATCCATGATTAGAAAACCTCAATATTTTGTTCAAACTAGACTTGATATTGCATTAGCACTCGGTATTGTTGCAAGGTTTTCATATAATCCTAGATAGAATCATTTGATGGCTATCAAAAGGATTCTAAGATATCTTAAGGGTACTTAAGATTATGGATTATGGTATAAGAAAGGAGGAAACTTTGATTTGAATAATTTTATTGATGTTGATTGGGCAGGAAGTGTGTACGTTAGAAAGAGCACAAGTGGTGGAGCGCTATTTCTTGGAAAGAGGTTAGTCTCCTGGACAAGAAAGAAGCATAACTACATTTCTCAATCTATAGAAGAAGCAGAATATGTTGTTGCACCAGTAAATTGTTCAAACATCATATGGTTCAAACAGTTGTTGTCAGGTATGAAGGTGGGAATCAAAGAACCAATCAGTATATATTTTGACAACACCAGTGCTATTAACATCTCTAAGAACCATGTGATGCATACTAAGACTAAACATATTGCAATAAAGTATCATTTCTTGAGAGAATTGGTTTAGGACAAGGAAGTAAGATTGGAATATGTGAATACTAAAGAACAAATTGTAGACATATTCACAAAACCACTACGTAAGGATATATTTTTGTATCTTAGAGGAAATCTAGGGGTGATTCCCCTAACTAAGGCTCACTAAAACACAGTTTAGTGATGTATCAAACAAGATACAGAACAAAATTAACATGTTGATGTAGGTATTTAGAGCTTATTGCATATGAATAAGTACAAATAGGTACATTACAACTTCATTGGATATGTCAGTTGGTGTCTTTGGAATTGGTTGTCAAAAAGGGAGAGATTAATTTATGTCATAATGATTAATAATGGAGGGAGAGATTGTTAGAGTAATCATTAGTTTGCTTATTAATTAAATCATGTTGATTTAATTAGTTAAGTTATTACTCTATGCTTAAGTTTCACTTAGGCGCTTTATAATTCTTTAGGGTTTCCACCTTTAGGGTTT
>MU223795.1:1258552-1274194 GCA_018584345.1 Thuja plicata
TACACTAAGAATGCAAATGCAAGAGATTGACAACTAGATTGTGATGAAAGCTAAACTAATGATGAACATGTAAGATTTTAAACTAAACTATGAAAATGAACCTAGATTATCATGCAAAAGATGAGATATAAACTAAGTGCTCAAATGTGCTTAAGTGCTCAAGAATGCAAGAATGCTCAAATTACTCACTAGTTTCTAGTTGCAAATGAGGAGTGAGGCCTCCTTTTATGGAATTGACATGGAAAATGAAGGGCTGAGATTAAGTGGTGGAAAATGAGTGGCTAGGATTGAGGGTTAGGTAGGGTTTTCGTGGAAGTGAAGGAGATTAAGAGGCCAAATGAATGAGTGGCTAGGATTAAGTGGTTAAAAGAGGAAAAGTCAACCCTTACCTTGGAAAAGGTGATTGTGTACATGATTAGAGGTAATCCACCTTTAATCAAGATTAGAGGAATAATTAGCAAGAGGTGAATTTAGATAAGGTAAATAGAGATTAAATTAAAATAATTTTAATTTAATCAAAGTCTAGAAGAATATTAGTTAGTGGAGGAATAAAATAAATCAAATTTATTTTATAAAGGGAAATGGAGGGATAATATATCAAATTTAATTTAATATATTATAGTATTTAAATAAAATTTAAATACAAAGGGAAAATGAATTTATTTAATTAAATAACTAGAAGAATATAACGATTATAGTCAATTAATAAAATTAACCATAATGTTAAGGGAAAATATTAATAAAAATTAATATTAGTGTGAATGGACAATTTTAGGTGTCTACAGATACATATAGCATTTCATTTGTAATCACTAAGAGTGAATGACAAGAAAAGAGACAGAAAAAGAACATAATAGAATGTTGATTGTTTTGGGACAGTAAAACCATTTCATTCATCAGTTAAAGATCTATGTGAAGAATTAGAGAGTGTATACAATTCATTGGAACTGATCAAGACAGTAGGTCTACTCAAATAGGTCGTTATCAGATATAGTGTATATGTGTTTTATTGAAGGTTGCAGCCTTCATCATTTTAGAAGTGTGCTTTTGGACAGTGAGTCCTCACCCCTAACAGGGTTATTTGTAAAAGACTCCTAACAAGGTCCGACCCTTAACCAAGTCACTGTACTTATTGCATTGTAAAGATAAAATCTTAACAGGGTTGTAAGATCTTCTAACCTGGATTATTATACTCAAGTACAGTTCTTTGTGGGTGCTAATTCCCACCAGGGTTTTTACCTATTTTGGTTTCCCCGTAACCAAAATTATGGTGTTCTATTTTGTGTTATCTTAATGTGCATATGCTCAATGATATTATTTACTTAATTAGAAGAAAGAATTAAATTAGATGATAACTGATTCACCTGCCCCCCCCTCTCAGTTATCCCTTGGGACAATTCCAACACAGTGTTGGCTGGGCGTTGAAGGATTTCATTATTGATAGAGTTAAACAGTTAGTGTCAGCCGACTAATAGTAGTTTATATTTTATGGATAATTGATTGTATGAAGCCAAAAAACATGAGTTTTATTATTCATTTGGAAGGATATTAAGGTTGAATTGACAAGGCTGATCATATATATATATATATATAAGGTCAAGTTTGGATTGAATAGTGTGATAATGTGGAATTGCATGTGGAAGTGTGATATGAAGAGTGAAGGTGAAATCATATGGAATTCTGATTGAAAACATAACACAGAGGATTGCAACAAAATATTCAATCAGTGAGGATAAAGTATTTTATCCAGACTAGTGATTTGAATCAGCAAAGATAGTTTCTTATCAAAACAAGTCAATCCATTGTTACTTTCTAACAACTTTAGAAGTGATCAAAATCTCTTAATAGAGTAGACCTAACAGTCTTTTGTAAATCCTCTCACAAGGTGACATTTCTATATTGAAATGTTAGAAGACCTCTAACAAGGCCACTCCTTACAGGGTGATTAAATCCTCTAACAGGGTCACACCTAATAGTGTGTTATTGTAATCTTTAACACAGTTGGCTCTTAACAGGGCTCACTTTAGAAGAGTGAAAAATAGTGACTAGTTGTTATTGGTGGTTTTTCCCATATTGGGTTTACACGTTAAATCTTGGTGTTATCTGTGTACATTTAATTTTCTTCATGGTTTATGTTTCTGAAATTAATTACTAAAGATAATCACAATTAATATCTTAATATTTTCTATGTTAACCGAGTGATAGTGAAATATCTATGTTAACCGAGCAACAATGTTAAATTTGTTTAATACATCTAAGGGACTTGGATTTTTTTTGTAGTAACTGATTCACCCCTCCCCTCTCAGTTACTCAACTCATTTCCAACACATTTATCTTGTCCTTATATCTCCTATAACATTGTAAGTACATCTCTAATCTATCTTATTTATCCTTATTCTTTTATCTCATATTATATTCGTCTTCTCTATCTTATGTCTCCCTTTCCTTTTATCTTATATTTTATACTTCTTTATGCATATATATCTCTTATTTTTACATATGTAATATATCACTTATATATTTTTGTACACAAATATCTAGTTGATGGGATGTTACTCATCTATTTTATTCCTATCCTAGATGACGTGTCTTCAATATGAAGTTTACAAGATTTTTATACCAAAATATGTTAGATTCTTCATTGAGTGTGTCTACACTTGGTCCTTTCCTTCCAATAGTCTCATATTAGGAACCAATACAAGTAGTGATAGGTTCTAATAACACTTTGAACCCCTAGTTGAGGTTCACATTCCATTATAACCCCTTATTTTTTATGAATACTTAGAATTTTTTGAAGTCCATAAATATAGTGGAGCTTCTAGTGAATTAGAAAGATTTGAAAAGGCATGGAAAATACATCCAATGAATGTTTGTAATATTGAGGAGCCTTTATGATCCCCTTTCTCACTCATATCCCATACTAGTAAGGATGAACCAGGTTTTTAAGGAAACCTATAACCCTAATAACCAAGGAACCAAGTATGGATTCCTCGTGAACCCTAATACCTTGAAAATAACATGCATTATGTTGGGATCTTAGTAATTAACATAACCTTGACATTCTTGGAGAGAATTTCTTAGGTTCCTTAAGAATCTTGAACCCCTTAAAGGGGAGATTGAGTGTTACCATGAAGGCCTAAAACCTTACAAGGAAGAAATAAGGTTCCTCTAATGAATCAAATCACTCAACTGAAAAGTAAATTCTACAACATATCACAAATATGATAGATACAAAAGCATAGGTGATAAAGTATTTCAGGTGGTTATTACAACAAAAGTTTGGAATCATCGACATGATCGAGAGAGAAAAAACATGACCTGACCTATATGTAAATGAATCTCATGCCAAATTGACATGGTTGTTGAATATTGACTATATACATGATTGGAAACAAACCTTTGCTAGGAAACTTCTAAGGGACGATACATCTTCACAAACCAATAATTTGAAGAGTTAGTCAGCTCCTAGAGGATTCAAGTTTCAAGATGTCTTCAATAAGAAACAGAGTTGATGGAATTGGGAGATGCAAAGAAGACACAAGGAGGTAAGAGAGACTTAGGGGGGACACTAGAAATGCTAAGGCATAAGTGATAGGATTGTATGATTGGAAATGGTGATTTCATTGTAACACTCTACACTCTTATTTTAGTAATTTAACCATAAGTTAATGCATGTGGATTTTAATATTGTGTTTGGACTTGTGCAAATGTTACCAGGTTTGGCAGTGTCTCAAGAAATCCAAACTAAGGACTGCATCAAAATGGATCTTGCTGTGCTAATAATTAATTCTTGATGAATCCTAATGCAAATTCATCGGTAGTTATGTTTGAAAGTATTTTTGGAGTATGCATTGATAATAAATGGTATTTTATTTCTCTTTTAATTTTGAATTTGTTGATGGTCAATAGTAATAGAAAACAATAATCATTCATTGTTACTAGAGGAGTAAATATTATGTATTCTCTTGATTTCTTATGATCTCCTAATCTACTATTTGAAAGTGTGCTAGGATGATGTCTTTATATACACAAACCTACACATGTAATTTAAAAAATTTAGTGTCATCGTAATGTATATTAGTCATATCCCAATTGTATCAAAATTTGGAAGTGAAAATTTACATTTAAAACATGATAATATGATCATGTGCACAATTCAATCTAGAGAGCCATAATGAATGTGTAAGATATTATAGATATGCAAACCAATAAAAATTGAGTAAAAAAATTAACAAAAAGATATTGCATATCAATTTATAAAATTCACACTTAAATATAAAAATAAAAAAAAATTATCTTAAATAAAGCTAAGCAAATAAATAAATTATAATTGAATATACTATTCTATTCTTTATATAAAAAAAACTCATCTATGTCCTTTGTCATCTTTAAAACAAATCTTTATTTTATTTTAGTTTTATATTTTAAATGTTTTCAATTTTAACCAAGTTAAATTGTAGTTTCAAATTTAACTATCCTCCCATACCAATTAAAAATATATACGAATAATAGTATTAATGGTGCCTTAACATTCTCTTAATACGTTCTCTTAATATACTTTTACCTATGGCTTTTTATGATTCACATTAGAAATTTAGTCAATACAGTTTTTCTTTACCTTTGCATAAACTTGTTGACTTATCTTACCATTTAAATTTAGTCAATACTGATGTTTATATCATTTAAATGTTTGGCTTCACTATGCAATGTTATTATTGATATAATTAGGTTTGGTTTGACAAAGTTTAAGTGACTAGTTAATGATATAGTTGGGTTTACTTTGAATGAGTTGAACACTTCATGACAAACCCTGACACATCACCTAACTTATGGCACATGAATTTCTATCATTTGCTGCCAAGTTGCCAACATATTTATTTCACCAGATTAAAATATTTTTTAAGAAGTGATATGATAATCAAGTAAAGACATTATGCATTTATTTTAAACATATTTTATTTCATAATCAAAGCTTTTGATAATGATATATTTGAGTGACTATTAAAAAACAACAGGTGAAAGAGAAGGAAAGATACTACCAAGTGGATACGTAATATTATAATGCATCTCAATTATTGTCACATGTTATAACAACTAGAAGTAATATTTAAGTTATGTGAATTATTTTGACATGTTACATTAATCTAACAAATGGTATTTTTACAAAAGATACGAATTATTGTATTGCATGGGAATTATTCTTACATGTCAATGGCTTACTTGTCTATCTCGATTTAATTGGTCACATGTTATAACAACTTGTCTCATTCTATGTATACATATATACTAGCAATAAGAGGACGATGTTTTTACATTTGAAATTAGAGAGTTCGATAAGTAATGTGGTAAGTAAATTTTGTAATGTTCTAGTTTTAATTTTTGATGATGACAAATTGATTGATGTAGGAATACTTATGTTGATAAATAAGTAGAAAGTCAATTTATAAAAGATGGGGTGTATAGAAAGGTACATACACACAAGAAAATAAGTTAATTCTTGTGAGATGTGTGAATGTGGGGTTATGCATAGATATTATATGAGTTAACTGAACCATATAGTAATAGGATAGGGAAGATGATTTTCATTCTAATTAAGTACATATATAAACATAAGGTTATGCATAGGAATAGCAATATGAGTTAATTAAACAATGTGGTGATAGGATAGGAGAAATTGGGTCTTATTTTAACTAATTGCATAAACAAACATGTATACCACTAAAATTTGAAGTACAAATGATGACAATTAAGAAAAATACTTCATTTTCCTTACATTATTATCACTACTACAAACTTAATCAAATATATTCAATAAATATTAAATAATACTTTTTAATGTAGTTGTGATAGGAGGTTCTAATAAAGGACTATCCAATCATGAAATTAGCAACAATAAACATACATATAAACAAGAAACTGGGATCAAAATAATTTTAGATGTATTCTCGAAAAAAATCTCACACAAGGAAAAAGCATATCATCCAAAAGATTCCTCATATCATAAAAATTTCAAAATAAATTTAAAAATGTCATGATGGCATATATGTTTTTGATATTGAAAGCAGAAAAAATAATGGTGATGTCTGATTAATACAATAGCCCAGAGGAGGTCTAATTAGTATATGGACACTAGTAGCACATTAACAACACATTAATTTCTAGCTACTAACATAAAAAAATAACAATCATCCAAACCATAAAAAAAAGTAACAATCATCCAAACCATCAAAAACTAATAGCAATCTCTACAATTGCTATCTCGTGTACCATCTAAACTACTAAAAGTATGATAATAGAGCCGCCTAGGGCCATCCCAGTAAAACCATAAGAACTATTACTATCAATATCATAATTAAAACCCCAAAAAGTATTAACTATCTTCAAACTATGTCCAAGATGGAAAATATTATCATATAAAATAAACAACGAGAGGGACACAGTCCTTATTGAGCTCCTTAGAAATTGCATCTCACTTGATGCAACACAAAAGAATAGTCGTCCATGGGGAAATTAAGTAGTTTCTTATAAAAAAAATTCTTTGTCGCTTTATTCATTTCACAGAACCTTATTTTGCAGAAGACACAAAGTAGTCGTTGAACTATGCATCATGCGCAAGGAAAACCTAAAATTACTCTTGATTTCCATTTCAAGTTTTGAAACTTTTGCCTTGGTCTTCTAAAGCTAACCAATTATAATGACACATTTTGTTGGGATTAATGAGAAGTAGTACTGAGAGGGGGGAGGGGTGAATCAATACCTCTAAAACTTTTAACTCTTTTCACCATTCATCATTAGTAATCATTCTTTACTGTATTACCAACCATTACTATTGTTCTTTCTTTTGCAGGTAATATTAAATCATAATCTTTAATTGTTTGCAACATTCATAGAAACATTCATGAAAGTAATAAACACATAACACAAGATATGATATCGCAAAAAACTCCTATTAGGAAGTAAAAACTGCGGTGGGGATGGCACCCACAAAACTTCACTATCTGCAGAATGAAAGGGAGCTGGTAAAGGCTTACAATTGATCACTTCTGATGATCTACCCTGTTAGGAGTATTAAAGTGGAGTCCGGTTAAGATCTACTCTATTAAGAGCTTTAGCAACACTGATTTAAGTGTGCACTCGGTTAAGAGATTTACAATAGGACTGTTAGGTCCACCTTTCTTGAAAGGATTTCTTAAGTGTACTAAACTTGTTAGAATGAGTACATATGTTTGACCTGACTGTATGCAATCTACAATTGTTGATCACAGATCCATTAAATCTCTCATAATAGGAATATCACCTATAGTGATTGATTAATACCTTTTCTCTTCTCATCGGTAGCCTGTGTTCTTGTTCTTGAAACTAATTCGATCCATTTCTATCCTTGTGCATGAAATCTCTTGTCTAGTCCTTAGATGCTGTTAGTGGCTACAATCCTCATCGAACAAAAACATGTTCACAATAGATTGAGCATATATTTATAGAAGCATTTGACCTATTCTAGAATCACACATTAAAATGTTAACTCTTAGATCCAAGGTTTACAACTATACATTCCCTATTCTTTGCTCTTTCAATTGTTTGACTGTACATTTCCCCCTTTATACTATCTGAACAGTATGTACATATCACTTCCCCCTTAATTTGATACTCATGAAAAAAAAATGTATAACTTATAAGATGCTAAAAAATGTGACAAAAATGTGTAACTTACAATGTGTCAAGAATATGGGAATGGGTGTTCTTGATATCATCGAGCAATTTCTCCCATTTGTCTTTCACGAGTTCTAGTGCCATGTGCTCTAGCTCTAGTCATGCATGCATATCATAAATTTTGTCTAGGACATACATTTCTGGGGTGGCAATTAGTGCTTTTGCCTCTGTCATATGTTTCTACAGTAGTGTGAGTGTCAGTAAGAGTTGTGCTTGAAGCTCATTTACCTCATCTCTAAACTTTGTCTCTGCAATCTGTATGTGTTGTCTCAATTCTTGAGCTTGTTTGAGGTGCTCATTGTGCAATTTTATTTCCTCTTCACTATTGGTGAGACTTTGTGCACTTGTCTGAAGATCAACATCTATTTGTGCTATCTTGTTGGTATACTCCTGTGTGAGTTGATCAAGCGTGCATAAATTCTATATCAAGGTTATAGCTTCTGAGATTATTGGATCTATTGTGCTAACCAATTCAGAAAGCTTTAGCTTTTGCAATGCCATGTCTTGGCTTATCTTCTCTACTATCTTGAACTCATATTTCTATTCAAGTCTTTCTTCCATGAACTACTCAGCATCTATGTTTTGAGATGTGATTTCCTCTGTGAGAACTACTAATTAATCAAGCACTGGGGTTGTTTGATCAATATCTACATCTGGTAATATTTGTTGAAGTATTCCTCTTGCTACTTCAAGTACCTTTGCCTCCTTTGTGGCTTTTCTCAAATTGTCTTGCATTGCCTTCCTCTCACAGAGTCTTACAAACTTGGTCAATTTAGTTGGATCCAATGTCCTGGGATCACAAACTGGAATCTCAATGATTTCATCCAGAGTAACTAGATTATTATGCTTTCTCTTCTTCTTCTTTGAGACTTGTGGGGACATAGATGTATGAACTACCATTTCTAGTTCATTTTTCCTCTCTTAAGTTCTTGGTGAAGGCTTTGTTGATGATGCTTCTTGTGTTTTTTGCTCGGTGTGCACCTGTCAGTTTTGTGAAGATGTCTCCCCATAAAACTTTGGTGTCTCTACATATTTTTCTTCTATTTTCTTATCCATCTAATCTTTCTTTGCGTCTTCACTATTATCTTTCTGTGTGTCCTCTTCTACCTTTTTTTTTTCTTCTTTACTTTGATCAGTAGACTTATCTTTCTGATCATTGGTTGCAGCTTTCTCTAGAGTTGTGTCCAGTGTGTCATCTGTGGTGGCTTTTGCTTCAACATCACCCTTGTCCTTGGGTGTTCTTGTATCTTCTATAGTAGATATGTCATTACCCTCTAGTATATTGATTGCCTTCATTAATATAGGCATATTTCTTTGAGTGCTAGTTTGGGTTGTATCTAGAGTGGTGTCCTACTCATCGATTTGGTCCTTTTGAGCAGTGACATCTTCATCTTTTTGTATTTTCCTTGCAAGGTCTGGTTTCTGTTATGTCAATGACTAAAGTGTCATGCAATGTCTCATCAACAACATTCATTTCTTTATCCTCTGATGTCTTCAATTCTTGTTGCCTTCCCTGATCCTTAAGTGTTATAAATATTACATCATCTTTCTTCTCCAGATCTTTATCAAATTCATAATTGGTGATGTCTTGAATGTCAAGATCATCCATTACCTTGTCCAAATCAATTTGTTCCATATCTTCAACATTGTCCAAAGCAATGTTCTAAGGACTTGCCTTATCTTTTTCCTCCTCTCTATGAGGTGTGTCGGTGAGAAGTAACTGTTCCTCACAACTTGTTGATTCTACTCGCAGATCTAGGAGTTGTCTCCATTTTGTTTTGGTCATTGTATCTAGTTCTATGAACTTATCCTCTAGCACTTTGTAATCCCTTATCTTGGCTAAAAATTTTCTTGAGTGCTTCTTCATAATTTCTTTGATTTCTTCAACCTTAGATTCAGGAGGCATAAGTGTAACAAGTACCCTCTCCCTTGCTTCTCTTTTGGTTTGTAGAGCATATGACCATTGTTGAGATATTTTTTTACCCATCTCTTTGGGTATTTGATTGAAAAATTCAGCTGGTACATATTTGTACTAGACCATTGCCCTGATTATGACATCTTGTATCTTATTTTGGTCTTCTGGCTTAAGTGTATCCCATTGTCTGATTTTCTTATTAGACATGGTGCCAGATGCAGCAATAGATTCTGTAGCCTCATCAATTGTTTTATTTCTGAAATTTTTCTTTGTTACATCAGGCTCATCATCTTTTGTGTCTTCTATGTAAGCTTTTTTCCTGACCAATCTTTTTCTCCTCTTTGTAGGTGTAGTCTTCATAGTTGGTTCCTTTGTTTTCTTTGCTGGATGCTTCCACTTATAGGTCCTTACTTGACCTTTCTTAAGAAGTGTGGTGTCGGTCTTAGTAGTTTGAATCCTTGTCCTCTGCTTCTTTGTAGGAGGTGGAGGTGTATCAGATTCAGTTTCCTTAGAATCTAATTTCTTCTCATCTTTTCCTTCATTGATGGTACCCTGTTCATTGGTTTCCTCTATTTGCTCTTGTTCCTCCTCATTGACCGATAGAATCTTTTTAAGATTCTTGACCATCTTATTCTTCTTATTTGCAGTCTTTTTGATTTCTAGGCCTCTTTTTATCTTTGACCTGGCCTCTTCATAGGTTCCAAACCTTGGTTGTTTTCTATTAATGGGCTCATTGATTAATGCATCAATAGCATTGGTTGCTTGATCTATGTTAATTTTATAATCAAGTGGTGCTAACCAAGCTGTCCTTGGTACAATCAGTTTTATGTGGGTAAAGTTTGTATCCACCATAAAACATATCTCATCCCTATGTTTTTCAATCAGTTGATCAGGAATTCTTGTTCTTTCCATCATCTTTTCCTTGAATTCAAGGAAGTATGTAGTCATAAATGATTCATAATTATCTCCTAGTGACTTAATTAGCTCACTAATTTGTAATGTCACCAGTTTTGTAGTGTCTCATTTCACTTTTCCTAGTGAAGGAAAATATTCTTGAAAGTATAAAATATACACATGATAAGTGAGCTGAACTTATATGTGTTAGTATTTACAGACCTAATTGTGTTCATGTTCTCATCAAGTTATTTCAACAGGATCTCACATAGATCCATCTGAATTCCCTTGGTCACTATCTTGTATGTTGTGCTTACTAATGTTGACGGTATGTTGTTCAGCCTACTTTCCTAAAAGATCTTGTATCCAATCACACATGCACCGAATCTCAGTTCCTCATCGGTGATGGTGTTCACTTTGAGACCTTTGTTATCCCATTCAGCTTTTGTAAGCTTTTCAACTTCTAGCCTGGAAGGATGCTTGTGATCCCTAGGCTTTTTGGTTATTGGATAACCAGTGATAGCATGAAGGACATCCTTAGTGATCTATTTGGGTTGATCCAACCCTAGCTTCTAGTCATGTATTTTTCTAAGTACCAACCTAATCCAGTAAGTTTTGAAGTCCCTCAAGAAATATAGGGCATTAGTTATCCCTTTAACCTCTAAGTGTTTGTGCTCTTCCTTCAGGTTCCCTTCTGCATCACAAAGCTTCTTGTAAGATTCATCCATCTCCAAATAACCTATTTCAATGATCTTGCAGTGAATGTAGGACCTTACATCCTCTATTAGCAAAACCCTAGGTGGAATCTTAGAAAATGCGTCGGTTTCATCAAGTTGCGATGAAATCTCCAGGCATATCTTGTATTTGGGATCTACACAGGTGTTGTTTTTAATTAACCTAACTACATTCTTCTTATCACTCTTGATCTTTGTGGTTCTTGAAGTGGTTGCCATCATTTTTCAAGTTTAGGACTTTCTTGAAAATAATGACAAAGTACTTCGGTGCCCTTGGTACTTACTTCAATCTGTGAACTGGTAAATGATCTATTTATTGTGTGCTGGATCGAGTCGAGTCGCTATGTTGAATGCTCTTCAATCACTCTATTTTTCACTCTAATTTTTCTCTTCAAATCCTAGGTACAAAATGAAATTCTCCCCTTGACTATTTATAGAATTTTTCCCTAAGTCTGTCATAAATGCTCAATGACTCATTGGGTCATAAAAATAGAGTTTGTCGGGAAGACTTTCAAAATCATCATCGGGGTTGTAAGAATGTTTGGGATAGCTGTTAACAATTTCATTTTTACTGACAGCTATCACTATTCTATCATGACAACTTTAGAACTTTTCTTTCTTTACCGATGGGTGTCAGGTTACATTGGCAACTTAACAATTTTATGTGTTGACCAATAATTTCCGGTAAGTGTAAACAACTCATCCTTTATATTCACCGATAATTTTTGGTATGTGTATACCGACGGGGTTATTTTCTTAGAATTGTAACAAGTAACATAATAAGCATATTTATTCATGCATATTTTGAATATCTATCAATTATATAATGGAATTGATGCAAATTATGACTTGGTGTAGTGCAGTTCCATACTTACTTGTTTAGCTTAAGTGGGGGTGGTGATGTCACCGGATCCATTGGATGGGGTGTCACCATTTGCATTGTTGGTCCAGCTTCATCATTGCTTAAACATTTTCTCCACATTTTGTCTCTAGCCCTTCGGATATCTTCAATGGTGTTTCCATTGGGATATGTGCTTGTCTTTGTCATTTGGTCTTTGTAGTCCTTTTTGAGATGACCAACTTTGTGACAATGTAAGCATGCCATTCCGGGGTTTGTCCAGCCTCTAGACCTTTTGGTCCATGATCTCATGTAGTTTTCAGCAATGTGACCATATCTTCCACATGTTGTACAATTTTTCCATGTAGTGTAGTCCCATACATATTTAATACCGATTCTCTTTGGTTGATAGGGAGTTTCTTGACCTTTAGGCTTCCATGGTTGCCTTTTCTTTTTCTAGCATTCAAGACTTGTGTGCCCATTCATCTTTCATGTAGGAAAGTATTTGTCCATGTAGGTTTCCTTCTTTGGTTGATCCATCTTAGACTTACATTTATATGCTTTATGTCATTTCTTGTTACATTTATAATAGAATCCTATGAACGAAGATGTAGATTTAGGAATACCTTTCATTTTTCCTTGGCATATATTTGATGTGTGGCCTTTCTTTCCATAGTGTTTGCATGTCAGCTTTCTTGGTCTTGGATTTTCATAGACATTCTTTGGATTTTCTTGATTAGATGATTCTTCATTTTTGGTAAATCCTAGACCGTTGTTTTTGTTGTTTCTTCATTGTACTTCTAGAAAATCATCCATTCTTTTATTGCTCTCTTCAACCTTTCTAATAACTTTATTATGTTGTTTCTGAATTCTAAACTCATGCTTTAGTTTTTCATTTTCTTCTCTTAGCTCACCGATAGCCTATACTCTTTCAATGAGTTTTATATTCATTATGTTTTCTTCTTGACTCATTAGAACAATCTGAGTTGTGATCTCATTGTGATGCTCAACATGTCTTTTAATTTCTAACTCCTTTTCTTGTAGCTTCTCTGTAATCTTCATTCTGTCATCAATAGCTAGTGTTCTTTCTATTTCAGCTTGTCCAGCAGAACTTATCACATCAATCATTATTACCATCTAGGTCTCTTGACCGATTTCTAACATATTTATTTGCTCTATCAAATGATGATTGATCTCCTTCAGATTTGTGATGTTCTCTTCTGATGTGTCTGATGAAATAATTGTATTTGATCCTGAAGATTGAAAGAAATCTGCAATCTCTTCTTTTTGATAATATTTTTCATTGATCCGAGTTTCCATACCTTTCCTCTCATCAAATAGCTCTCTCATCTTGATTCTTTCTTCTTTATACTATTCATAGAACATTTGTATCTCAAGCTTTTTATTCTCAATATTCTTATCAAGTTTGTACTTCTCCATTATATGATCTTTGCTCTTAAGCCTTTAAGATTTTCTAAGAAGAGTCTTAGCTCTAATACCAATTGTTGGGATTAATGGGAAGTAGTACTGAGAGGGGAGGGGTGAATCAGTACCTCTAAAACTTTTAACTCTTTTAACCATTCATCATTAGTAATCATTCTTTACTGTATTACTGACCATTACTATTGTTCTTTCTTATGCAGGTAATATTAAATCATAATCTTTAATTATTTTCAACATTCATAGAAACATTCATGAAAGTAATAAACACATAACACAAGATATGATATCACAAAAAACTTTTTTTAGGAAGTAAAAATTGTGGTGGGGATGGCACCCACAAAACTTCACTATCTGCAGAATGGAAGGGAGCCGGTAAAGGCTTACAATTGATCACTTCTAATGATCTACCCTTTTAGGAGTATTAAAGTGGAGACCGGTTAATATCTACTCTATTAAGAGCTTTACCAAGACTGATCTAAGTGTGCACTTGGTTAAGAGATTTACAATAGGACTGTTAGTGTTGGAGATTTGATTCTGAACAGTTGATTGATTGTATGGTTGTCATTGATGACAACATATAATACACAGTAGTACTTCTGTATGTACTTGTCCATATGATGACATGAAGACTTGTGTGGATAGATACATGTTGTTGACATGTTTATTATGCTATGTTCATACACGCAAACCCAGATATGAGGTTTCAGTAAAGATATGTAATTCTGTTATTGGCAGTTATAGTTCTGGGAGTATAACGGTTTAAAGCTGACATATGTGACATATTATTGAGTTGCGCCTATCTTAAGGATATGCATGTGCATATTCATGATTAGTTATGAGTTGGTGATATTAATCCAAAGGTGCCAAATGTGTTTCAAGAAGATTGCAAAGTTATGGTTAAATTGGTGAAGTCAACTTAGTAAAGCGACGCGTCTATTCAGTTTATACTTGCACGGTTGTAATTATGCTTGCGTGCTTAGTAGAGATGACAAGGATTTTATAAAGAGTTGTCTTACAAGTCCCATGATCTCATACTTTGAGAATGTACTTATAGAAGGTCATTTGTGATAAGAAGAGTTGCGAAAGCCAGAGATAAGAAAAATAGTGCAGAGTGTTAAAGCAATAGAGCTATATTTATCATATGTTGATAATATAGATATTAAAGTAGAAGCTTTTAGAACATAGAGAAGATTTTTGTAGTGCTTTACAAGAGGTTAAAGCATCGGCACACAAAAGGAAATGATCAAACAAGTAGTGTCACAAATAGAAATTCACCTTGTTGATACAGTGTGTATCAAATAACCAGACGGTTGTAGCCTTCACCACTTGGACAGTGAGTCCACAACCCCTAACATGGTTATTGTAAAAGACTCCTAATAGGGTCAGACCCTTAAACAGGTCACTATACTACTGCATTGTAATGAAAAACTCCTAACAGGGTTGAATGATCTTTTAACAGGGATTACTATAAACCAATATAGTTCTTTGTGGGTGCCTATTCCCACCGGGGTTTTTACCATTTGGTTTCCCCATAATCAAATTGTGTGTTGTGTAATGTGTTATCTAAATGTGCATTTACTTTGTATCAATCTAGATTAATAAGTATAAGAAAAAGATAAAGTTGCTAATAACTGATTCACCCCCCCCCTCAGTTATCCCTTAAGTATTCTAACAATTGGTATCAGAGACAAGTGCCTTGGAGAGAAAGCCTAATAACTTAAGGTAGATCAGATGGCATACTTTAGAAAAGAGAGTCCTAAGTTTGATGGAGAGAACTATCTGGATTGGAAGAACAAAATGATAACACATCTACAATGTGTAGGCTTTGAGATCTTTGAGATTGCTACACAAGAAGTTGGTATTCCATCTTTAAAAGACCTTGCAAAGGATGATGCTACAAACAAACAGAAGGAGGTATTCATAGCAAATGCTATTGCCAAAGAAGCCCTTATTAGTGCCCTATCAGACAGTAAATTTTCTAAGATCAAGAAAGTTGACCGAGCTTATACCATATGGAAGTATTTGGAAGATATGTTTGAAGGAGACATCCAAGAAAAGAATGCACGTAGAAAGACATGGAAAAAGAAATATAATAGTCTTGAAATGTT
>MU223795.1:1277694-1303639 GCA_018584345.1 Thuja plicata
GTCATCAACAAATATGGCAACTAATAGTAATCCATCAGGTGTTTCTCTTGTGAACAAATTGCAATCTGCTGCTCCTTTCTTGAATCCAATCTTGGTGAGATAACCATCTAGTCTCTCATACCACGCTTTTGGGGCCTATTTAAGTCCATAAAGTGCTTTCTTCAGTCTGCATACAATGCCTAGTCTATCTGAAAGGTTAAATCATTCAGGCTATTCTATGTAGACTTCTTCTTTTAAGTCACTATTCAAAAAGGCTAATTTGACATCCATTTGATAAACTTTAAAGTCTTTTAATGTTGCATATGCCAAAAAAATTTTTATGGCTTCCAGTCTGCTCACAGGGGAAAATGTATTAGTGTAATCTATTCCTTCTCTTTGCGCATATCCTTTACATACTAATCTTTCTTTGTTTCTTATTGCTGTACCTTCTTCATTCATTTTGTTCCAATCACATTTTTATCACTTGGTCTAGGAACCAATTCCCATGTGTCATTCTTGATTATCTGATCTATTTCTTCTTTCATTGCATTTTTCCAATCATAATCATTATAAGCATCTTCAACACTTAACGATTCAATCCATGAAAGTAAACATACCTCTTCATCCACTATTAGATTCTTTTCTTTTGATCTGGTCAAAACACTGCTGCTCTCATCTCCAATGATATCATTTTTAGAGTGGTATATGGATGTAAAATTAGGAGCCTTAGGTGTGACATCTTCCTCTGTAATTTGTGGTTCTTCATTGCATGAATCAGGTTCATTGCATGAGACATCAATGCAATCAAACATTTATTCAATCATAGTATCTTTACTGTTAGGTTTGGGCTCTTCTTCAATCAAAGGTGCATATTCATAGTACCTGTCTTGAATCATAAACATCTCATCAATCTTAACATGTGTGCTTTCAATTATCTTCTTTAATCTCAAATTGAAACATCTGTAAGCTTCGCTTTTGTAGAGTAACCAAGAAAAATACCTTCATCACTTCTAGCATCAAACTTGCCAATACTGTCATCTCTCTTGATTTAGCACTTGCTGCCAAATATTCTGAAGTATTTTACTGTAGGTACATTACCAAACCAAATTTCATAGGGTGTCTTGTCCATACCTAGTCTCAATTGTGTTCTGTTGATAGTACACATTGCTGTGTTCACTGCATCTCTCCAATAGGTGTGCACCACTTTTCCTTCAATCATCATGGTGCATGTTGTATCAAGTATTATCCTATTTCTCTTTTCTGCAATTCCATTTTTTTGAGGTGTTCTAGGGGCACTCAACTACCTTTTTATTACATGTTCTTCACAGTAGTCATAAAACTGGTCATAGGTGAATTCTCCTCTATCTGATCTTAAGCATTTCAATTTTAGTCCAGATTCATTCTGAAAATTAGCTTTGAATATTTTGAACTTCTCAAAGGCTTTTGACTTTTCTTTTAAGAACACAACCCCCATCATCCTAGAAAAATCATCAACAAACAAAATAAAGTACCTTTCACCATAGTATGATCTTGTTTGAGTAGGACCACATAAATCTATATGCATTAAGTCTAACTTGTTTTCAGCTGAGGTCTCCTTGCTTCTGAAGGAATTCCTTACATGGTTACCCATAACACATTCCCTACAAATTGTGTCAACTAGTCTTGCAATGCTTGGTAGGTCTCTAATTTCCTTGACATTACTGATCTTTACTATATTTTCAAAATTGATATGACATAGTCTCTTGTGCCATAACCAACTGTCATCTACTTTTGCAACAAAACAAATTACATCTAAATTGAGCTGAAAAGAATTACCTTTTGTTTTAGACCCTTATGAAATCATGTCTCCATCCTTGTTGCTAATAATGCACTTGTTTTCTTTGAACTCCAAATGATAACCTTTATCAAGTAGCTACCCAACACTTAGTAGATTATGGTGCAAACCATCAACATATAGAACATCCTCTATCTTTGTCACCTGTCATGTGGTGTGAGCATCCACTGTCAATGATCCAATGAGTTCTGACATCTGCTTTGTAAATTAAGGCTAATTCATGATCTTCTTCTTTATCTGCAATGTCCATATCTTTGAGCAACCTTTCCATGTCTTCAAGGGAAATGAATCCAATTTCATCTTCTCTTGAATCTTCATCAGTTACACCTTCTTTAGCATGGTAACATTCCCTCTTATATTTGGGTTTGTAATCAGATCTGAACTTCTTGACTCTTGTGGGACATTTAGATGCAAAGTGACCAATCTTATTACATGAAAAACACTTGAATGGAAGCTGTCCTTCATACTTTCCTTTTCCTTTCTTTTCTCTCTTAGCAATCATGGAAATTATCTCTTCTAGCTCTTCATCAATTTCTTTATTCTCATTATGACAAGAGATGTGTGAGGATTTCTTACCATGGATTGAAGCTTTGAAGGTTATTTCATTCTTAGGTTCAGTCTTCAATCTTGATATCTCAAATGCAGAGATTTTGCTGATCAAAGTCTCTCTCTTGAAGTTTTGTGAGAATTGTATAGTTTCCTCTAGAATGATGATCTTGTTTTCATAGTCTGATGTCAAAGTAGTTAACAACTTGTCCATTATATCTTCTTCTGAAATTTCTCCTCCATTGCTTCTGATTTCGGATACTACTTAATTTATCCTCTGATTCTAAGCTCTAATGTTTTCTTCTGGTAACATCTCAAGACTATTGTATTTCTTCTTCCATGTCTTTCTGCATGCATTCTTTCCTTGAACATCTCCTTCAGACATGTCTTCTAAATATTTCCATATGGTATATGCTTTGTCAATCTTCTTGATTTTGGAAAATTCTCTATTAGATAAGGCGCTGATTAGGGCTTCTTTGGAAATTGCATTATTGGTAAATGTTTCCTTTTGTCTACTAGTAGCATCCTCCTTTGCAAGGTCTTTCAGAGATGGAATTACAACCTCTTGTGCAGCAATTTCAAAGATCTCAAAGCCAACACATTGTAGATGTGTCATCATTTTGTTCTTCCAATCCAGATAGTTCTCTCCATCGAACTTAGGGCTCTCTTTTCTGAAGTATGCCATCTGATCTACCTTAAGCTGTTAGGCTTTCTCTCCAAGGCACTTGGCTTTGATACGAATTGTTAGAATACTTCAGGGATAACTGAGAGGGGGGGGGTGAATCAGTTATCAGTAACTTGATCTTTATCTTTAAACTTATTAATCCATATTGATACAAAGTAAATGAACATTTAGATAATACATTACACAACATATCAATTTGGTTACAGGGAAACCAAATGGTAAAAACCCTGGTGGGAATTAGTACCCACAAAGAACTATACTGTTTATAGTGATCCCTATTAAAAGATCTTCCAACCCTGTTAGGAGTTATTCATTACAATGCAGTAGTATAGTGACCTAGTTAAGGGTCAGAACCTGTTAGCTGGAGTCTTTTACAATAACCCTGTTAGGGGTGGTGGACTCACTGTCCAAGTGGTGAAGGCTACAACCTTCTAGATATTTGATACACACTGTATCAACAAGATGAACTGCTATTGTGACACTGCTTGTCTGATTAGTTCCTTTTGTGCACCGATGCTTTAACCTCTTGTAAAGAACTACAACAATCTTATCTATATTCTGAAAGCTTCAACTTCAATATCTATATTATCAAAATATGGTAAATAGACCTCTGCTGCTTAAACACTCTGCTCTACTTTTCTTATCTCTAGCTTTCGCAACTCTTCTTATCACAAATGACCTTCTATAAGTACATACACCAAGAATGAGATCATGGGACTTGTTAGAAAACTCTTCATAATATCCTTGTTGGCTCTACTAAGTGTGCAAGCATAATTACAACCATGCAAGTATAAACTAAATAGACGCATCGCTTCACAAAGTTGGCTTCACCAAATTAACCATAACTTTGCAATCTTCTTGAAATACGTTTGGTGCCTTTAGATTAATACCAACAACTCATAACTCATCATGAATATACACACACATATCTTGAAGATAGGTGAAAATCAATAAACATGTTACATATGTCGATCTTAAACCATTGTTCCTCTAGAATTGTAACCGTCAATAACAGAATTACATATCTTTACTGAAACATCATATTTGGGTCTGCGTGTATGAACATAGCATAATAAACATGTCACCAACATTCATCTATCCACACAAGTCTTCATGTCATCATATGGATAATAACATATAGAAGTGCTGTTGTGTATTATATGTTGTCATCAATGACAAACATACAATCAATCAACTGTTCAGAATCAAATCTCCAACAGTGTTTCAAGAATATTGCAAAGTTAGAGTTAAATTGGTGAGGTCGACTTAGTGAAGCATCATGTCTATTTGGTTTATACTTACATGGTTGAAATTATGCTTTCGTTCTTAGTAGAGCCAACAAGGATGTTATGAAGAGTTGTCTTATAGGTCCCATGATCTCATACTATGAGGAAGATACTTATAACAAGTCAAAGGTGACATGCTAAGTGTGAACAATACAAAAAGATAGGAAACATGTATAGAGAAAATTATCAGAGTTGGTTCATCCATCAAGAGTCTATGTGAAGAAGTAGTGAAAGATTGCAATACACTAGAACTAATCAAGAAAGCAGGTCTACTCTATAGTTCATCATCAGATATAGTGCATATTTGTTATACAGAAGGTTGTAGCCTTCACCATCAAGTAGTGAGCTTTTGGACAGTGAGTCCACCACCCCTAACAGGGTTATTTGTAAGAGACTCCTAATAGGGTCTGACCCTTAATTAGGTCACTATACTTATTGCATTGTAATGTACAACTCCTAACAGGGTTGAAATATCTTCTAACAGGGATTACTACAAACAAGTATAGTTTATTGTTGGTGCTAATTCCCACCGGGGTTTTTACCATTTGGTTTCCCCATAATCAAATTGTCTGTTGAGTACTATGTTATCTAATTAAGAATTTATTTTTTTGTATTCTAAAGTTAAAGAAGTAAAAAGAACTAAAGTTACTGATAACTGATTCACCCCCCTCTCAGTTATCCTTTGAGACTATTCTAACAATAGAGATGACAGTTTGAGTGACGTTTGATCGAGTTGCTAGTTTCTTTTATTACAGTGTTCCTGTCTATAGAGGTTGACTATTTGGATCACTGCATCTTGGATTTGATTTTTTAGAGGTTGCAAAGCTAGTGGTTACATGGTTCCTTGTCATTGTGTTCACAGCTAGTGTTGTTCATGATTTCGAGTACAACAAGATAACTTTTGTTGTGACAAAGTTTAGTATTTTAGTGTTCCTGTTGATTAGAGAGGAAGATGAGTTTTGTATTTCCTTATGAATAGTATTCATGGTGATTTTTGGTGTTCTTGGATAGTGTAATTATTGTGTTGTTGTATTTCATTATTCAAGGTAATCGGATGCTATTTTTTGGGTAGCGTGTTGATGTTTCTTAATTTAGGTCTTAGATGACTTGATGGAGTAATATGTTATATTCTTGATTCTATTTTGATGATGTGTTATTGTGTTTGTGATTGGATATTTGTGTCCTATCTAAGCCTTAGTTGACTTGATTTGGATTTCTTTGGATATTGAGCTTATTTTTACATCTTTTATTGTAATAGGTCTAGCCGAGCTAGTGGTTGATTATTCTTTGTAATCAATATAAATGAGATCATTTTTTAATTGTTGAGAGTAGGGAGAGAGAGTGGTAGTATGCAATAGTAAGAAGAGTTTTTGTTTCTTTTAAGGTAGATTTTGTACTTCATTGGAATTGTATTGGCACTGGAGATGTTTTTTAGTTCGATTGTAATGGACTGTATGTACACCCTATTGTCATTAAAGATAGATCGGTGAACCTGACCAAGGGCTAGATCTGAGTTTATATTGTGAGAAGTGAGCTCTAGGAAGTGTGCCTTTTGATTAGGCTATAAGACTTTGGTTCCTTATGCATCCTTTTTTCTCTATTTTTCTCTTAATCAAGTAGTGCACTTAAAATAGTACACTCATCTTATGGGTTTTATTCCCACCGGGGTTTTCCCTTAACCAGGCTTCCACAAGAAAAAATCTTGGTTTTCTGTGTTATGTGTTGTGGATCTTAAATTTACTAATTATCTTTCAAATCTTGTTGGACAAAATGAAATTAAAGTTATATGTTATATACAACTGATTTATCCCCCCCATCTCAGTTGTGCTTGCCTCCTTTTGGGTTTAACAATTGGTATTAGAGCTTAGTCCTTTTGAAGAAGCTTGACCACTTGAAGGAGACCTTCCATGGTGAGTATAAGAAAGAAGATCTATAAGTTTGATGGAAACAACTATCTAATTTGGAAGGATTGGATGACTATGTACTGGATATGTATGGGAACAAAAGATGGGTATTGGACGATTACTGAGAAGCCTTATTCTATTCTAAATGATATAAAAAATTCTACTATAGATGAAAAGAATAAATTCAAGGAGAACATATTAGAAAGAGACACCTTGATCAGTGCCTTATCTGATTCAGAAAATTCTCACATTTATGGATTAAGGACTACATATGAGGTATGGAAGAAATTAGAAACTATTTATGAAGGTGATACATATGTTAAGAAAGCTAAGTTGTAGGGATTAAAAGAAAAATATGAAGATGAGTGAAGGTGAAAATTCCTCAGTTTATTTTTAGATAGTAAATGATATGGTTTGTGCAATCAGATGTGCTGGTAGTACCTTGATAGACAATGAAGTTGTAGACAAGATTCTGAGATATTTGCTCACATGTTATAGTGAGAGTTTCTACTATTGAGGAATTGAGAACTATAAGAGACATTTCTAGAGAAGCTTTGGGAGGAAGAATTTGTTCCTATGAGATGACTATACTTGGTAAGGAACTTTCAAAGGTTGAGAATGAATTTAAAGACAATGTGACTAAGTAAGACTAGTGAGAAAGCTATACAAAGATGAAATTCAAATACTATGCTAAAGATTGGGAAGAGATCATGGAGAAAGATAGGAAGATTGATGAACTTGTAACTTTGATTTCAAGTAAACTACCTAAGGGATCTAGTAAGTATGAAGGAAAGTTACCTTTGAAATGTTTCAATTGTAATAAGATTTCTCATATTACATCTAGGTGTCCGAAAAAAAAAATCTAAGGATAATAGAGAGAAGTATAAGAAATATATGTTGATCTCTAAGTTTTTTTTATCATTAGTGTCCCACACTTAGTCATTTATCTAGGCAGGTTAGTCGGTCATCACTACGACCGAGCTATCTAGTAGAGGCCGAGCAGTAGTCATTACCGAGCAGATAGTAGTTTCCGAGTTACACAGAAGCCGAGTGAAGTCAATCAGTTCATGCCAAGCACTAAAGTCTTCATATGCCAAGTAAGATAGTTTTGTCATATATGTCAGGGATGACACAAACTTCAAGGTAAACTATTTTGGGTCAACTTATTTGAGTATTTAATGTTTTCAATGGAGTTAATTACGCATTAAATCATTGATCCCAATGTGTGGCATGGAACCAATCAGAAAATTGGAATGCCCAAGCGGCATAAGTATTTGATATTGATTGTTGATCTAGATGCCAAATCCGTAAGGTATATAAGATTGCTTATTACCCTATTTTTTTAGGTTGTGTGTGCATACATGAGAGATGTGCGAAGGGTTATTTTGAGTGAAGAAGCATAGATCTAGCATAGTAAAAGAGTAGTGAGCATCAAAGAAAAGTTATATTAGATTATTAGATTAGAGAAGGTATTGGAAAGAGGAGATCTATGATCAGCATCTGAGTGCATACCGAAGGATTAGATCTTCAGACATTGTAATAGGTGTATCAGGTGAAATCTCTTAACATAGTGGTTCTAACAAACCTTTCTAAATCTCTTAACCAAGTGCTTACTTTTTTGTAAGTTTAAATCCTTTCAAAAGGTAGATTGTAATGATTTGTAGCTCTTAACCAGACAGACCTTTAACCAGGTAGATCATCAGAAGTGATAAAATTTTGTAGCCTTAACAGGCACACTTTATTGTTGTAGTAGTAAATATTTTGTGGGTGTCATCCCTGCCCCAGTTTTACCTTCATGGGTTTTTGGGTTACCAAAATTCTATGTCTTGATTTATTTACGTTCTGTTATGGATGCTACTAGTTGATAGATCAATTATATTTATGCATGATTGTGGATCAGTTTGTTTTAAGTGCTAAAAGTTATAAGATCTGATTCACCCCCCCTCTCAGTATCTTTCTTTCCCATCTTGTATTTCCAACAATTGGTATCAAAGCTCAGTTATCCTATAAAAAGGTTTTAATTATCTTGAGAGTACAGATCTTGAGATGGAGGTTTACAAATTGGTTAAAGTCATTGTGAATCAAAAGATTGATATTCAGCTAGCATTACATCAGCTTGAGACAACAAGATAGGAATTGAAGAAGTCCTTACAAGAAAGGAAATATTTGACCAAACAAATGAATGACACTTATTATCAGGAAGAAGACAATGCAAATCTGTTTAAAAATGGAAGCTCTATTGAGAGTGATGCAGAAATTGCAGATCTACTAGAAAGGAACAATACATTGTGTGAAGAAGTCAGAAACCTAAAAAAGAGAACAAGAAAATCAAATAGTAAGACTATGTCGAGTAGTGGAAAAGAAGAATAAATTTGAAGATGACAAGGCTATGGCTGAAGAAGACAAAAGAGTGATGACTATCAGACTTGATGAAAGAGCACATGATGTACAAATTGATGAAAAACAATTAGGTTGATACGGTGAATCAACAGCTACTTGTGAATCAAGAGATCAATAGGAAATACATGGAAATTGTGATTTTGAGATCTCAGAAAAGTCAATTGAAAGATGAATTGAGATCTGAGAAATAAATTAATGTAAGATTGAACAGACCAAATGAAGCTTTGAGTCTTTTTAAAAATATGATGGAAGCATCAAGAAGATCTAAGGATTCTTCTAGACTAGTTCATACCGAACAATAGACATATACTAAGAAAGGAGAATCATCTAAGACTTTTGAACAGAGGAATGAAAATACAAAGAACAACAAGCTTGTATTCTACCACTGTGGAAAACTAGGACACACAGAAAACATTTTCCAAAGCATGAATGGTAAGTCCAATCCTAAACCTAAGTTTAATGGTTATTGTTTTAACTGTAAGAAGTTTGGACATCAGGCACATGAATGTTGGGCAAAGGAAAACAATGCACCTTCCACACCTAGATTCAATGGGTATTGTTACAACTATCAGAAATTTGGACATAGAGCATAAGATTGCAGATCTAATGCTAAACAACAATGAACATCAAAGACACAAGCAAAAGCACCAAGGAAAGGTGACACTTATAATTGGGATTACAACACATGGAATAGTTTTCATTACTATGGTGAGTATGGACATGTTCCATAAAACTACATAAAGACACATTTCAGAGGAAAATCTAAGAGTTGGATGAATGGAAGCCTAGTTTGTTATAATTGTCAGAAAATTGGTCATACTAGGAGAGAACGCAAGACAAGGGTACCTACTCCTACTATTGAGCAGATTAGAGCACAAATGAACTAGACATGGACAAGGAAAGCATAACCATGCAACAGTGAAGCTACTATAGCTGATGCCACCCAATCGAATGGATCAGGTGATCACACCATCACCAACTAAGCGAAAGAGGTATGTGAGGAACTGTATTTATATTTCATATCTTTCATCAGTTCCTAACATATAAAAATACAAAAGTCTCTATCTGCATATGTTAAGATGCATCAAGAAATATTTTGAGACATGTACTGAGCAAAGTCAATATGCACTCTAGGTGCCAAGCAATAGTATTATTGTGCACTAAGACCGAGTTCTCTAGTATATGTCGATTTGATATGATTGACCGAGTATGGGTTGTGACCAAGAGGTAGGCAAGTTTTATGAGTCGGCCGAGGATAGATGTTTGGAACTCACTCAACGGAAAGAACAGTTAATGCTAACCTAATTCCCCAACATTTGAACCTATATAAAGGACATAGCCATTCATTTTTGTTCTCACCATGTGATTAAGAATTTCATAGAGCGATTGAGCATTTGCAAACTTGATAACAACAAAGTTTTTCAAAGATTTCTACAGTGTGCCATCAAAAACCTCGGTATTCTATTCTTAATATTTGGAACCCTATTTTTAGAGAAAATGACCGCAAGTTCTTCTGTAACAGCTAAGAAAATGGAGGAGTTGATAAAAGTTCAATTGGTTAGGAGCGACACCTGTGTGCCTCCTAATTCTTGGGTAGTTCCTGAAAGTGCTATCCAAGGTGATATAAACTGATCCCTATGATCAATTCCACCAAATTTTCTTATGATTCATGATGAGAAAAATGAGGGATTATGAGCTAAGAGAATCCTATAAAAAATTGTGTGTAGACGAAGCCCTAAAAGTTGAGCATAAACATCGATCTAGCCGAGATAGGGTTAACTCACACCCTAGATTTTTTGAGAGATTTCAAAATGGAATGGATTAAAATTGTTCTTAACTGTGTACATGATATGAACCTTTGGCTAGATAATGGACCAGTTAAGCTCACAAAGGAAATCATCAACTGGGTAACTGGTTATCCAATTGTCAACGAAAAAAGAACCATGAGATGTTAGAGTAAGGAGGATATAGAAGAAAAAACTGGGGCTCTTTGGAATAAAAGAGGGATGACAATCTCTACAATTACAGATTTGGAGATCAATTTTGTAGTAAGGGTCATAGCTCACAAATTTTATCAGTCGAGTCGAATGGACAATGTCCCATGTATTGCAGTTGACTAGGCATGGAAGATTATATACTTATGACCTTTCCAAGATTTAGATGACATAGCTAGCCAAGAACCTTTCTTCAATCCAAAAGGTAAAGAACTCAAAGTGTAAGTTTGGTTCTCTACTAGTTTGCATATTTTCTATATACAGAATACTTTTCCTACTTTTGGAGATATTGTGTGGAAGTCAAACCGACCAGTTACACAGAAAATCAATGTACTTATTTAGAAGTTGGGTAGTAATTTTAACAATGTAATGGGAACATATTTTGTTGAATTTAAGAAAAAGATGAGATTAAGAAGCATAAATCCCAAGTCACTAGTTGAGAAACACTATGAGGACATTTTTTTCCTAGTGGATATAGATTTTACGTATGTTCAAGAAGTAGTATCGAGGGTATTATGGCTAAGGCCATTACCTTATGAGGTGAACATTGATGAGACATCTGCAGCTATAAAAGCTCTACTAGCAGAGGAGATTGATGGATCAGCTAGATGTTTTGGCAATTATGAGGAAGCTAAGTCCAAAATCTTGATGGATTTGAAGGTTGGAACTATGGAGAGAAAAGGGAAAAATATTGTCAAAGGTTTGAAGAATATGATTGGAATTGAGGATGATGAAGAAATAGAGGATGCACCTTTAGGTTTGTCAATAGGTCAAGGAGAGGATATGACTAGTGGAGATGAGGAGAGTGAACCTGAAGAAGATATCAATGAGAAAGGAAAAGGAAAGAAGTCAGTGGTTTCCAAGGCAACTAAATCAAGAAAAGCCAAACCTAAGGCTACCCCTCCTATTGCAAATTGGCCTAGGACTAGGGAATCAACTGTTTCATCTCCTGCCAAGAAAAAAATATATATACAAGGAAGAATGATGGAGAGAGTAGCTCAGGTAAAACAAAACAAGTTTAAACAAAGGATGTGCCAAGCCAACCTGAGAAAACATCGAGGAGGAAGTTGATGTTGCAACATGAAGATGATGAGGAGAAGATAGATACAGATGAAGCCAACAACATACCTACAACATCACATAGACCACCGACCAATATTGATGAGGTATGTAAGAAAATTAGAAGTACAACTGGATTAGCTAGATTTTAGTTTGTTAAGTATGAGAAGAAAAGTAGAGAAGATAAGCATAAGATTCAAGAGGCATTAATAGACATGATGGTCACATTTAAGATGACACCTATAGAGATAAGAGATCATGTACCTACAAAACTATATGATTTATTATCAGAAAAATGGCAATATGCATTGATGACTGAAAGATAGATTGGGGAAGGGACATTAGCTATGGTCATTCCCAGATTAACAAAGAAATAGATAGGCAAATATATTGAAAAATATAAAAAGAAGTTCATTCCCAAACTTAGAGCCTATGCAATACTAAGAAATGATGTTGAATGAGTAGTCCAACAGAGCACTCAAATCTGGAAGGAGACTTTTGGGTTATTAATTGAGAAGGAAAATAAGACAAGTGAAGGTACCTCAAAGCAGATGGAAATGGCAGGACAGATTGCTAATGGAAAGGTAGAGACAGAGAAAATAGACAAAGTGCCAACTGTAGATCTGACATTAGATAGTCCCATTGTCATTGCAGTTGAAGATAAAATTAATTTGGATGTCAAGGATCAGAATGAGTTGGCAGACCCAGGTATGCAATCACCTATTCAAGAAAAAGAGGTTGAGATAGAAAATGAAGAAGAAAAGGAGGTAATAAATGATAATCCACCTATTTTAGAGGTTGTGAAAACATTTTTATATGGTAGTGGAAGTAAGATGGCAGAAATGATAAATAAGCCTACAAAACAAGAGGCTATACAAGTGTTGGTGGAGCTGCCATACTTTGTACCATCTACTCCAATTGGACGCAAAAATTTTAGTATAACTGATCAACAGGTGATCCTTACTCAATTGAAGACAATAGTTGAAATTAGCAATGACAAGGGAAAAGATAATGAAGAACCTGAGTCAAGTATCATATCACCAGAGCTCAAGAAGAAGAAGTTAAATAAGAAAAAGTCATCGAGCCTAAATGTCGCATTGGATGAAGTTATTGTGAATCCTAAATAGGATCCAGAGAACTTGACATATGAGCTGATGCAGAATCTACAAGACCTATTGAAGAGGAAGAAGAAACAAGAGGAAATGAAGAGGGAGCATCAGCAGAAGAAATTTCTACATGAAATAAAGGATATTTTTGTTAATGCTTTTAATATGGAAGATATAAATAAGAAAACACCAATTTTGGAACAATTATTTCACATTGTACAAAAAGTTAATGATGAAAATATTGAGGCAAATGAAAATTTGTTACAATGGTTCGAAAGAAAATTTGAAAACAAATTTTTGGAGAAGATATCATAAGAGATTGCTATTAAACAGGTTGAACTTTCTTCTCTTGTTGATATTCATCAGGAAGTTGAAAATAATGTTTATTCTTTGTACAAAAGGTTATTTGATGTAAAATTCTTTACAAAGGATAATCAATAGCTTTTGGAGAAGTTGGATGCTATTTCCATCTCCATACATTTTGATAGGTTGACTCATGCTCAGAGGAGATTAGTTGACCTTATGGCTAAAGATGCCAGTATGAGGGAAAGATTAATAACTATTTAGACTGCCTTGATACCTCATCTAAAGGTTATTCAGAAGGAACTTACAGCTGCATGATAATTAGTCAAGAGAGATTCTCATCTCTCTACTACAGATAGTTTGGTAAGTCTAGCTGCCAATCTAGAAATTGAGTTACGGGCTATGAAGTCTGTTAAGGAAAGTTGGGATACACCACTTGCATTGACATTACAGCTTCATAAGCCATTTTTGGATAAGTATAACTTAAACCCTACAACTATCAATAACAAAAACAAGGGGGAAACAAAAAAGGAAACATAAAAAGATGTGTGGAAAAAGGTATAAATATTTTTGAAGAAGGCATGTATACTATGTAAATATTGTATGAAGTCTGAAGTATAATCTTAGGGGAAGTACATTGTGTACTTAGGCAAATTTTGTGGACGTAAAGAAATGATAAGTTTTTTTGCCACTAATATCAAAGGGTGAGATTGTTGATCTCTAAAATTGTTGATCATTAGTGTCCCACACTTAGTCATTTACAAAGGCAGGTTAGTCGGTCATCACTATGACCAAGCTATCCTGTATAGGCCAAGAAGTAGTCATTGTCAAATAGATTGTAGTTTCTGACTTACACAAAAGCTGAGTGAAGTTGATTAGTTTTAGAATAGTCCCAAAGGATAACTGAAAGGGGGGTGAATTAGTTATGAGTAAATTTAGTTCTTTTTACTTCTTTAACTTTAGAATACAATAAAGTACATGCTTAATCAGATGACACAGTACACAAAACACAATTTGATTATGGGGAAACCAAATGGTGAAAACCCCGATGGGAATTAGCACCCACAATGAACTATACTTATTTATAGTAATCCCTGTTAGAAGATATTTCAACCCTGTTAGGAGTTGTACTTTATAATGCAATAAGTATAGTGACCTGGTTAAGGGTCGAACCATGTTAGGAGCCTTTTGCAAATAACCCTGTTAGGGGTGGTGGACTCACTGTCCAAAATTTCACTGCTTAATGGTGAAGGCTACAACCTTCTGTATAACAAATATGCACTATATCTAATGATGAACTATAGAGTATACCTACTATCTTGATCAGTTCCAATGTATTACAATCTTTCACTTCTTCTTCACATAGACTCTTGATGAATGAACCAACTCTAATAATATGCTCTGTACATCTTTCATCTCTTTTCGTACCATTCACACTTAGCATATCACAAATGACTTGCTATAATTATCTTCCTCAAAGTATGAGATCATGGGACCTATAAGAAAATTCTTCATAACATCCTTGTTGGCTCTACTAAGCATGCAAGCATAATTACAACCGCACAAGTATAAACTGAATAGACTTGATGCTTCACTAAGTCAGCCTCACCAAATTGACTCTAACTTTGTAATCTTCTTGAAACACATTTGATACCTTTAGATAAATATCATCAACTCATAACTAATCATGAATATACACACACATATCCTGAAGATGGGCGCAAATCAAGAAACATGTTACATATGTCAGCTCTGAACAGATACTCTTCCAGAACTGTAACTACCAATAACAGAATTACACAACTTAACTAAAACACCATATCTGGATCTACGTGTATGAACATAACATAATAAGCATGTCTAAAACATGTATCTAACCACACAAGTCTTCATGTCATCATTATGATAAGTACATACATAATCACTATTGTGTATTATATGTTGTCATCAATGACAAACATACAATCAATCAACTTCTTAGAATAAAATCTTCAACAATCACCCCCTTTGACATTGATGGCAACATATGATACTAAAAATGTCCTTTGTTCATGGTGTCCTCTTTCTTTTACAATATTATCAATATCCTCATCAAGGATTCCTCTATACCGCTTTAGTTCTTCTGACTGTGTTTATGTTCCATGTATATACTCCCCTAGAGTATATGCTCCCCCTTAGTACATACTCCCCCTTACTATATACTCCCCCTTTGACATCAATGGAAAAGGGCACCATAAATCATTAGGCACAGGTACTACTCCAAAAGTAGAGTAGTCAACCATTCATCAGTTGCTTAATGACTGATGCTCTTGCTTCTTCTTCTAAATAGACTCAGGAGAGGGAATTACTCCCAAATTCTCCTTGAGACACTCAAAAGTATCCTTTGATAAGGGCTTCATGAAAATATCTACCAACTGTTCTTTGGTGCTCATATAGTCCAATTTTACTTCTTTGTGTGCAACCTTTTCTCTCAGAAAATGGTACTTGATCTCTATGTTTTTTGTCTTTGTGTGCATCACAGGGTTCTTAGACATGTTGATAATGCTAGTGTTATCATAGTGAATAAAAATAGGATAATCAACCTGAATGCCAAAGTCTTTAAACATCTACTTGATCCAAACCATGGTTGAAAAATTTAGTGCTGCTGCGACATATTCAACTTCTGCTGTTGACTGAGAAATATAGTTTTTCTTCTTGCTTATCAAAGAAACCAACCTGTCTCCAAGAAATACTTCTCCTCCTAAAGTGCTCTTCCTATCATCAATACAATCTGCCCAATCTACATCTATATACACATGAAGTTGTACATTCTCTGATTTAGGATACCATAAGCCATAGTCTATAGTTCCCTTTAGATATCTAAATATCCTCTTGATTTCCATTAGGTGATTCTGCTTGGGTTCAGCTGCAAATCTTCCAACAATGCCAACTGCATTAGATATGTTAGGTCTAGATTGAGTTAAATAAATGAGTTTACCAATCATAGATTTGTACAATGTCTTATCAACTGCTATGGAATCATCATATTTTGAAAGCTTGCTTCCTATAATCATAGGAGTGCATGTTGTCTTACAATCTTCCATTTGGAAGGTCTTCAATATTTCCTTTACATATTTTGACTGATTAATGAATATACCTTTCTCTGTCTATTTTACATTTAGTCCAATAAAATATTTTATATGACCAATCATGCTCATTTCAAATTCATTCTACATTTCTTTTGTAAATGTTGTACTGAGCTTGTCATTTCCTCCAAAGATAATGTCATCAAAAAATATGGCAACTAATAATAATCCATCAGGTGTCTCTCTTGTGAATAGGTTACAATCTACTGCTCCTTTCTTGAATCCAATCTTGATAAGATAACCATCAAGTCTCTCACACTAAGCTCTTGGTGCCTGTTTAAGACCATAGAGTGATTTCTTCAATCTACATACCATGTCTGGTTCATCTGAAAGATTAAATCCTTTAGGCTATTCTATGTAAAATTCTTCCTTCAAGTCTCCATTCAGAAAAGCTGACTTTACATCCATTTGATAAACTTTAAAGTCTTTGACTGTTGCATAGGCCAAGAACAATTTAATGGCTTCCAATCTACTCACAGGAGCAAATGTATCAGTGTAGTCTATTCCTTCTCTCTACGTATATCCTTTACATACCAATCTTGCTTTGTTTCTTACTACTATACCATCTTCATTCATCTTGTTTCTGAATACCCACTTTGTTCCAATCACATTTTTGTCATTGGGTCTAGGGACCAATTCCCATGTATCATTTTTAATTATTTGATCTAATTCTTCTTTCATTGCATTCTTCCAATCAGAATCATAACAAGCATCTTCAACACTTAAAGGTTCAATTTGTGAAAGTAAACATACCTCTTCATCCATTGCTAGGATTTTTCCTTTTGATCTGGTCAAAACACTGCTACTCTGATCTCCAATGATTTCATCTTTAGAGTGGTATCTAGATGTGAATTTAGGAACCTTAGGTGTGAATTCTTCTTCTGTAATCTGTGATTCTTCTCTGCTTGATTCAGGGTCATTGCATGAGACATCAATGCAATCAAACATTTCTTCAATAATAGTATCTTTTCTGCTAGGCCTGGGTTCATCTTCAATCATAGGTGCATATTCATAGTATCTCTCTTGAACCATAAACTTTTCATCAATTTTTACATGAGTACTTTCAATTACCTTTTTCAATCTCAAATTGAAACATCTGTATGCTTTTCTTTTTGTAGAGTAACCAAGGAAAATACCTTCATCACTTCTCACATCAAACTTACCAACACCATCATCACTCTTGATGTAGCACTTGCTGCCAAAGATTTTGAAATACTTTACTGTAGGTACATTACCAAACCAAAGTTCATAGGGTGTCTTATCTGCGCCTGGCCTCAATTGAGTTATGTTGATAGTATAGACTATTGTATTTACTGCATCTCTCCAATATGTGTGTGCAACTTTTCCTTCAATCATCATAGTGCATGCTATATCAAGTATAATATTGATCCTCCTTTCTTCTATTCCATTATGTTGTGGGGTTCTTGGTGCACTCAACTATCTTTTAATTCCATGTTCTTTACAATAGTCATAAAATTGATCAGAGGTGAAATCTCCTCCTCTATCTAATCTTAGACATTTTAGTTTTAATCTGGATTCATTCTCAACCTTAGCCTTGAATATTTTAAAATTATGAAAGGCTTCAGACTTTTCCTTTAAGAATGCAACCCACATCATCCTAGAAAAATCATCAACAAAAAAAATAAAATACCTTTCTCTGTAGTATGATCTTGTTTGGGTAGGGCCACATAGGTCTATGTGCACTAAGTCCAATTTGTTTTCAGCTGAGTTCTACTTGCTTCTAAAAGAACTCCTTACATGCTTTCTCATAACACATTCCCTGCATATTGTGTCAACTAGTCTTGCAATACTAGGAAGGTCTCTGACTGCCTTGACATTACTTATCTTTACTATGTTATCAAAATTGATATGATATAGTCTCTTGTGCCATAACCAACTGTCATCAATTTTTGCAACAAAAGAACTTACATCATAATTAAGCTGGAAAACATTACCTTTTGTTTTGGAGCCTGATGCAATCATGTCTCCATCCTTGTTAATTATGCACTTGTTGTCTTTGAATTCCAAATGATAACCTTTGTCAAGTAGTTGTCTAACACTCAGAAAATTATGATGTAACCCATCAACATATAGAACATCATCTGTCTTGTTCTTTCCATCCAAAGTTATAGAACCTCTGCCTGTGATAGGTTTAGGAGTTTTATCTCCAAATCTAACCATACCACCTTTGTATTTGTCTAATTGAACAAATCTATCTTTGTCACCTGTCATATGATGAGAGCATCCACTGTCAATGATCCAATTAGTCTTGATGTATGCTTTGGAAATTAGGGCTAACTCTTGTTCTTCATTTTCATCTGCAATGTCCATTTCCTTGAGTAATCTTTCCGTGTCTCTAAGGGAAATGAATCCAATTTCATCTTCTCCTAAATATTCATCAGTTACACCTTCTTCAGGATGATAACATTCCTTCTTATATTTAGGTTTGTAATCAGATCTGAACTTCTTGACTCTTGTGGGACACTTAGATGCAATTTTGTTGCATGAAAAAAATTTGAATGGAAGTTGTCCTTCATATTTTCCTTTTCCTTTCTTTTCTCTTTTAGAAATCATAGCAATGATTTCTTCTAGTTCTTAATCAACTTATTCTTTCTCATTATGACTAGATATGTGTAAGGATTTCTTACCATGGACTGAGGCTTTGAAAGTTGTTTCAATTTTAGGTTTTGTTGGTTGTATTTCTTGTTTTGGTAGTTTTCCTGGTTCCCTGTCCTTTTCTCTGTGATCTGTTGGTTTCAAATCAGATATCTCTTGTTCATTGTGGCCTTACCTATGTCAAGTTTTCAGGTTTTCAAGCCTAAACCTAACTAAATTTGCAAAACCCTGAAAACCCTAGGCTATCCAAGTATTAAACGATAAAATTAAACCCTAGGTCATGGCGCTTCTATTTCAAAGTTAGTTTTTCCATCCACTTAAGGCATGTGTTTTCATTAGGTCGCCTCATCGCGTAACTCCAAACGAATATTCCAATTGTCTTCCCAACATTGCATTTTCCTTTTGTCGCGTGGTCTCGTTCAAAGTTCAGCATATTCCTTCAGTATTACAAGACTTAGCGATTTCTTTCTGTCAGGTAGTCGCGGGATAATTATGTCATAAAGCATTTTAAAGAAGGGACCCACTGCTTAGTCGGGTGATCGTAGGAGATTTTTAACAGTTATGAAAATGTCTTCAGACTTCGCGATTACCTTCATATCGCTTAATCGCCAAATGAAGCCAAAGTTAAATGTTAATCTAAAACTTCAGTCGTGTGGTCTCAAGATGGAACGACGGTTAAGAGATTTTAACTCAGACTTCACGACTGACTGTTTAAGGTTTTGCAATATCGTATAGTCGGGATGTCGCCAGAACAAGATGATGACTCAGTTCTCTAGTATGCAGTAAGTGAACTTATGATTGAATGACATGTGTCATAAGATGAGTGGATGTTAAAATATTATCGCATGGTCGCCAGAAGAAGAAAATGGGCTCAACGACAACAAGACTAAGTACTTTCCCTTTAGTCACGGTGTCTGAGAAAGATTTAAGGGTATGCATGAACATTTGGAAATTAAGCGACGACCGTCAGATGAAGGAATCAAAAGATCCAATAGTGGTCATGAATTCTGAGAAGAAAAGTTCCCAAAGGGAAAATTCCTCCTGACTTGGTGATTAAGGTATGTCGCGCAGTCGTCACAAGTGGAAAAAGGGTGCATCTAACTTGTATTGGTGAAGTTAAACATTCAGGACTTGATTCCACGATCACGCGACTAGGTGTGGTTGCATAGTCTTGACATGAAATAAAAACATTAGGAGACTAAGAGATAACCATAAAAGGTTAAGGGCAATAGTTAGTCACAAATTCTCAAAAAGAATGATGAGTTAATGTTAACTATGCGCGACTATGATTTCAGTTGGGTCGCGTGATCGCCAGATCGTGACTTGGGTCAACCAAGGGTAAGAAAATGCTTTGTCGCCATGTCTTGAGATGAAACCATGGGTTAGTGATAGAGGTTTACGACAAAGAGACATAATGTAGTCGCACAGTCGCCTGATCCAAAAATCTAAAAAGTGGCGGTAGTTTTTTGATGTGACAATATGAATCGCTCAGCAACCAATCACAGGCTTGCATTTTGATTACTGTGCAAAAAGAGTAGCTGAGATGTAAGATAGGTAATGAATCACAGTGTGACATGTTAGCTCTTTTAAATATTATATGATTGTTCTAAGGATTCATTTTTGAGAGTTTGATTTCCTGTCAAGCTCAGAAACTACGCCTAGGTTTTCATCCAAGTTCACAGTATGTCAAATTAATGATACAATTGATGTTTCCAAACTATGAGTTGTGTACTCTGAATGATGGCTATAAGGAGTTGATGGTGCATTCATTTACATTCACCATGCTTTCAATTTTCAATGCTCAAGTTTCTAAGTTTTCAGAAAGAACAGATATCTTTCTCAGTTTGCAGTGTTTCCAGAATTGATCAAAGAGTTCTAAATTGCAGGAAATTGTGCACAGGACGGTCAAAAATCTCTGAGATAGATTTGTTTCAATATCAGTAAGGAAAAGGAGATTCAAAATATTGCAAATATGAGTGGGGCTATGAGTGTTGCTTCAACAAGTGGAGGGAGTGAAGAGGAACAGAAAGGAAAGGCAAGTTTCTCTAATGAGTTTCTACATCTCTTGCCTGGTTCAACGCAGAATAAGAAGGCAAATGCTAATGTTCTCCTTGATGAGTACAAGGACATTCGAGATGCTGTGACTCTAGGCACAATAGGTTTCTCCCTTTTCACTTATTTCTATAAAAATTTTGATAATCCCATCCCAGTTTCAAACCCTTGGACCTGTGGTTTGGCTAGGTTGCTTGTTCCTGATGTCTTCCTAGATGTAGACCTATTCTTAGACCTAGCCAATAACTATGATGTTTTAACAAAGAACATCAAAAGGGATGATGGCACTGCCCTGCTAATATTAAACATGAATTCAATCATGCAAACCTTTGGCTTATTCAGTACCATGTCTACTAAAATTGACATGACAAAGCAGGAGAAGAGGTATAGTTCAAAGCCTGCTATTGCAAAAGGCTTATTGCAAAAACACATGTTGAAATAAGTGAGAAAATACTTAGATCCTATGGCTGAGCCAAATCCATATTACTATAAGGATCTACACTTCTACATTAAGTATATCTCTTATGCTTTGTGTAGAGTGCTAGGAAGAGATGGAGATGCAGAAAAAATCAATGTTGGCATCCTGATGATGGTGCTAGACTTACAAGAGGTGCATTCAAGCACTAGTTATGATTATATAAAGCACATAATTGATGAAATGCATGAGGGTTTCATTGCAACCCAGAAAAGACTAAAGAATCCAAAAGAGAAGGAGCCTAAATTCTTGCATTACTCAGTTCTAATGCATCTCCTTTTGTACTTCAATTTTGTAATCATGGATGTTAATAATTTAACTCCTCAAAGATTCTATTAGACAGCACCAAATCCTATTCAGTTTTGGGTGAGGGTTTGGAATTACACTTCTAGGGAGTGTGACTACTGTGCTTTTCAGAATTGGATTGTGTATCCAATTGTACAGAGTTTGGGAACAAGAAGGACAAGAGTCCCTTTGAAGATTATACAATTGCTTAGACCCTGTGATTATACAGATAATTGGCTTGGAAAACATAATTGGGGTGATTTCTTCTTGGAGGAGAATTATACCATTATCAGAGTATATGGGTGTATTCACCCACCTCATTTATTACCATATCATGTGCCTGCAAGAGTGGCTGCAATGGAATTCATATGGCAGTTATTGTTAACAGATAATGAACACTTTGCACCCCACAAAAAGGGGACTATAACCCATAGGAAGTTCAAAATTTTCAACTTTACAATTGGAAAAAATGCCATTGATGAAGTGGGTCAATGGTTGGAGAAGTACAAAATGGAGGCAGTCCCTTATAGATACATTGATCCAGAGGGCTTCATGGCAGGGGTTAGGAAATTGTATACTCCTACCATCCCTAATACCAATGTTCACTGTGTGTGCATAGAAGAAGATGCAACAAGGAACATCTTGGATGAAGATGACATCCACACAAGAAGACTGAGAATCTAGGAGTTGCTAAAGCTGCAAAAATAGATGAAGAGAAATGGGTTGTATTTTGGGGGGTTTTACCCTGATCTCCCATATTTTGATAGAATTAAGGCCATGATAGACAACTATTATGTTCTTGTAGAGAAACTGGATATAGTCCTAGATAAAAAAGGTGCTCAAACACCTGAGCACTCAGAGTTAGAATATGATAGTGGTGATGATAGTGATTATGCACGTCCTACCATGTATCCTTCACCACAACAAGCCTCAGAGAAAGAAATGGCTGAGATCCCATGGTTGCAGGGAGCAGAGGGTCACATTATAGATCTGATAGTTGCTACCCAGCCTAATGATGTAGAGAAGCCTGCTTCAAAGAGGTAGAAATTGGAATTAGGGCAGCCTTCGATGGAGGGCCAAAGAAAGAAAAAAGATATGGCTAAGGACTTAGTACTTGGCACTAGGTTATATGACCATAACCTAAGGAAAGAAACCAGGCAAGGCAAGAAGCAACGGCCTGACCTAGAAGACGAAGTTGAGATACCACTCAAGGCTTGTGTTGATGAAAGGTTGCTTCATCAACAAAAATTCCTAGATGACGATAGCTTTGTTAAAACAGAGGAGTTTAAAGACTTCCTAAGATGGCATAAAATAGAGTAGCTTAGATCCCAATTGACTGTGAATGGGAAAGAGACAATAACAAAGGAAGCCCTAGTGGCTTTACAGAGCTATGATCTAGAAAATGAAGATATTTCACTTGAGGATGCGAGGAAAATGGTGTTGGGAAGTGGAATATTATTGGTTGAGGGATGTGATTTGGCATCTGCCTTTATTATAGACCAAATTAGAAAACACCCAGATCTCAAAATGGCTAGTGAGGTTCAGATGGGAGATATGATAAAAGGATTTGGGTATAGCCCAAAATCTCAGGCTTTTGCAATGTGGAGCCTAAGCCCAAAAGACCAAAAGCCCCAATTAGTGAATATTCAAGAAAATATGGTAGGTAATCAAATGGTGTGGTCTGTACAAAATACAGGGGACTTAGAAATCTCCCAAATCATGACACACTGGGGTCAACTGAATGAAGACAAGACCAAACAATTGTCTGAAAGGTACAATACTTTATTGGAAGAAACAAGTGCATTGTCTAAGGATAGAGATATGTGTCACATATAACTGTACCAGCGAGATCAGCTGATCAAGACATTAACAGAAGAGTTGGAGACAAAGCCTGAGGTGGTATATGTACCTGCACAACCACCACCAATACAAATTGAAGATAAACCTAAGTCAGAGGAGGCTGTGGAACAAAAGGTGGATGAAGAAAAGGGAAATGCAATTTCTTTGAAGGCATTGAAAGGCATACTACAACATAGAATTAAGATTCTAAAGGACAAAACTAATGTTGTAGTCAATACATAAAATAAGTTGCCAACGTTGCATACTGAGGTAATGGGGTACCTCACTATTATAAACCCTTACTTTACTAAGTGGTCTTCTAGGGAAAATTTATTTAAGAAATTGTCATCTTTACAAGCTATAAGAGCAGATTTTCCTGAAATAGTGATTGAAGTGGGAGATGAGATCAAAAGAGTCAGTATTGCTCTCTCATTCTTTAAAGGAAAATTAAATCAGATAGAGGTTAAATTGAGCCTCTTTGCAAATGATTTTAATAAGTTTATTCCTTTCTTAAGGGGAGATGATGACCAAGTAAAGGCTGTAGATGCCTGGAAGAGTGAGTTTGACAGCAAGATGCCTAGTGAAGAGGCATTTCTCTTAGGAGCAGATGTTGATATAGAAGGATTCAATAAAGTATTGGATGAAGCCTTCAAAGCAGAGACTGACATCAACAAGTTCCTACTTGATGTCAAAAATATCACTGATGCTAGATGGGACAGGCAAAAGGTGCAAGTAAAGAGTACTCGGGACTTCAAGTGGCCATCGGATGATGAAGTAAAAGCTTGGGAAGTGATGACTACACCAAAGAAAAAGAAGCCTGTAGTAGAAGAAGAAATCTTGGATGATGAGTAAGGTGAACACTTGGCACTGCACTGTTCAAGACAAGAGGGACAGTCATTACAAAAGGAGAATGTAGGTGAGTAGGAAAGTACAACTATCTGAACTCAACATAAATACTACCAGCTACCATCTACAAATCTGATTGTAGTCGCCAGATCGGGAGAAGAACAAGAAATATTTGTTTCTATCTTTTTGAGTTGGTCCTTTCATCGCTTCTTCTCTCTCTTTCTTTTTGTCTCTCTTGTAACTTTAGGGTTAGGTTTTCTATGACCATCCAAAGCTTTTTGCATCCTTAAGGGATTCCAAGATGGTCAAAAACCTATGTATAGAAAAAGAGTTGTAATTGTAAAGGGTCTTTGATGTTGGAACATTTTGGAAAGGAGATAATATATTGTAGAATTCAGATGTTCTGAACTTTTGTCTATCTTTTGAAGTTGGATAATCTTTCATGTATGGAAAGCTGGATCATATAAATAATATACGGTGCAATTTTACTCTATTTCATTGCTGTCTCTTTATTCTTTGTGTATTCTCTTTCCTGTTTAAGTTTGCAAGGCATTCTGAAGAATTTTAGTTATTAGGTAACTATCTGATTACTTGCAAGTTTCTTTTAAGGAAAGAACTAAGTTTTGTGAGTAGTTTCAGGGAGCATACTATTTTGTTTAAGGATTTGATGCAATAGTTTAGAGGTAACAGGGTAACTTGTAAGGAAAATTATCTGAATTGCATGTGGGTTGTAAGGCAGCTTACTGTATTTTGTTTCTATGAGACCTTAGCTTATTTGACTCTCTAGCCCAAAGGATAGGCACTGGTCCAGAAATTAGTCTGATAATCTATCTTTGTCTAAGTTATTTCAAGGCATCAAAACCAATTTAATCAAAATACTCTTGTTACTAAGAACAAACAAAATGAACTTGTTAAGGACCTATGTCAGCAAGACAGTGTCCATTTTAGTGATTCCTTGGAGAGTGAATCATTAGGTTATCCCTCCTATAATAAAAGGAAGAAGGATGAAAATCCTTGTATCACTAGTTTTTTCTATATGTAAGATCATGGTTTGTATAGTTAAATCTTGCATTTGGTTATGCTTGGTCATTTGCAAGGTAATTTATCAGTTGGTTTAACAAAGATACATAGCAAATCAGTGTCCACACTATAACATACTGTGTAAACAGCAATCATAAAAGGTAAAACCTTCCTGAGTATATGTGGAGCTCAAAAATGAAGAAGGATCTTATCCTGTCCTTAGCAATTAGGCTTTTCTTGTTTCTGAATTAGTATTAGAAAGCATAGTGTTCAAATAGACATTTAAAGCTCTGTGGTTCATACAAGAAAAATCCTTAACAAATTGGTGACTCTGCTGGGGATAAAGAGATTGTAAAGTCTTAAAGAACTATTCACAAATCTCTGGTGTGTGTGAAGGTTTAAAGTTTTAGAAAATCCTGGTTGTTGTTGTCATATCAGCCCTTGATAGTTATTCATTCATCCTGATTTATTGGGTGGCGACTCTAAAAGGAAAATCTCTGAGATTAGTGCAAAGTTGATAAATGTCTTACAGAATGAATACTAGGTCAAAAGTAAGAACTGACCTAGAAAGGGTATTGTATGAAGGAATCC
>MU223795.1:1320756-1361369 GCA_018584345.1 Thuja plicata
GATTTCTTCTTGGAGGAGAATTATACCATTATCAGAGTATATGGGTGTATTCACCCACCTCATTTATTACCATATCATGTGCCTGCAAGAGTGGCTACAATGGAATTCATATGGCAGTTATTGTTAACAAATAATGAGCACTTTGCACCACACAAAAAGGGGACTATAACCCCTAGGCAGTTCAAAATTTTTAACTTTACAATTGGCAAAAATGTCATTGATGAAGTGGGTCAATGGTTGGAGAAGTACAGAATGGGGGCAGCCCCTTATAGATACATTGATCTAGAGGGCTTCATGGTAGGGGTTAGGAAATTGTATACTCCTACCATCCCTAATATCAATGTTCACTGTGAGTGCATAGAAGAAGATGCAACAAGGAACATCTTGGATGAAGATGACATCCACACAAGAAGACTGAGAATCTAGGAGTTGCTAAAGCTGGAGAAATAGATAAAGAGAAATGGGTTGTCTTTTGGGAGTTTTTACCCTGATCTCCCATATTTTGATAGAATTAAGGCCATGATAGACAACTATTATGTGCTTGTAGAGAAACTGGATATGGTCCTGGATAAAAAAAGGTGCTCAAACACCTGAGCACTCAGAGTCAGAATATGATAGTGGTGATGACAGTGATTATGCACGTCCTACCATGTATCCTTGACCACAACAAGCCTAAGAGAAAGAAATGGCTGAGATCCCACGGTTGCAGGGAGCAGAGGGTCACATTATAGATCTGACAGTTGCTACCCAGCCTGATGATGTAGAGAAGCCTGCTACAAAGAAGTAGAAATTGGAATTAGGGCAGCCTTCGATGGAGGGCCAAAGTAAGAAAAAAGATATTGCTAAGGCCTTAGTACCTAGCACTAGGTTATATGACCATAACCTAAGGAAAGCAATCAGGCTAGGCAAGAAGCAACGACCTAACCTAGAAGACGAAGTTGAGATACCACTCAAGGATTGTGTTGATGAAAGATTGCTTCATCAACAAAAATTCCTAGATGATGATAGTTTTGTTAAAACAGAGGAGTTTAAAGACTTTTTGAGATGGCATAAAATAGAGCAGCTCAGATCCTAATTGAGTGTGAATGGGAAAGAGACAATAACAGAGGAAGCCCTAGTGGCTTTACAGAGCTATGATCTTGAAAATGAAGATATTTCACCTGAGGATGCCAGGAAAATGGTGCTGGGAAGTGGAATATTATTGGCTGAGGGATGGGTTTTGCATCTGCCTTTATTATAGACCAAATTAGAAAATAGCCAGATCTCAAAATGGCTAGTGAGGTTCAGATGGGAGATATGATAAAAGGATTTGGGTATAGCCCAAAATCTCAGGCTTTTACAATGTGGAGCCTAAGCCCAAAAGACCAAAAGCCCCAATTAGTGAATATTCAAGAAAATATGGTGGGTAATCAAATGGTGTGGTCTGTACAAAATACAGGGGACTTAGAAATCTCCCAAATAATGACACAGTGGGCTCAACTGAATGAAGACAAGTCCAAACAATTTTTTGAAAGGTACAATACTTTGTTGGAAGAAACAAGTGCATTGTCTAAGGATGGAGATATGTGCCACATACAACTGTACCAGTGAGATCAGCTGATCAAGACATTAATAGAAGAGTTGGAGACAAATTCTAAGGTGGTATATGTACCTGCACAACCACCACCAATGCAAATTGAAGATAAGCCTAAGTCAAAGGAGGCTGTGGAACAAAAGGTGGATGAAGAAAAGGGAAATGAAATTGCTTTGAAGGCATTGAAAGGCATACTACAACATAGAATTGAGATTCTAAAGGACAAAACTAATGTTGTAGTCAATACATACAATAAGTTGCTAGCATTGCATACTGAGGTAATGGGGTACCTCTCTATTCTAAACCCTTACTTTACTAAGTGGTCTGCTAGGGAAAATTTATTTGAGAAATTGTCATCTTTACAAGCTACAAGAGCATATTTTTCTAAAATAGTGACTGCAGTTGGAGATGAGATCAAAAGTGTCAATATTTCTCTCATTCTTTAAAGGAAAATTAAATCAGATAGAGGTTAAATTGAGCCTCTTTTCAAATGATTTTAATAAGTTTATTCCTTCCTTAAGGGGAGATGATCACCAAGTAAAGGCTGTAGATGCCTGGAAGAGTGAGTTTGACAACAAAATGCCTAGTGAAGAGGCATTTCTCTTGGGAGCAGATGTTGATATAGAAGGATTCAGTAAAGTATTGGATGAAGCCTTCAAAGCAGAGACTGACATCAACAAGTTCCTACTTGATGTCAAAAATATCACTGATGCTAGATGGGACAGGAAAAAGGTGCAAGTACAGAGTACTCAGGACTTCAAGTGGCCATCGGATGATGAAGTAAAATCTTGGGAGGTGATGACTACACCAAAGAAAAAGAAGCATGTAGTAGAAAAAGAAATCTTGGACGATGAGTAAGGTGAACACTTGGCACTGCACTGTTCAAGACAAGAGGGACAATTATTACAAAAGGAGAATGTAGGTGAGTAGGAAAGCACAACTATCTGGACTCAACATAAATACTACCAGCTACCATCTACAAATCTGATTGCAGTCACCAGAGCAGGAGAAGAAAAAGAAATATCTGTTTCTATCTTTTCAACTTGGTCCTTTCACCGCTTCTTCTCTCTCTTTATTTTTGTCTCTCTTGTAAATTTAGGGTTAGGTTTTCTATGACCATCCAAAGCTTGTTGCATCCTTAAGGGATTCCAAGATGGTCAAAAACCTATATATAGCAAAAGATTTGTAATTGTAAAAGGTCTTTGATGTTGGAACATTTTAGAAAGGAGATAATATATTGCAGAATTCAGATGCTCTGAACTTCTATCTATCTTTTGAAATTGGATAATCTTTCATGTATGGAAAGCTGGATCATATAAATAATATACAGTGAAACTTTACTCTCTTCCATTGCTATCTCTTTATTCTTTGTGTATGCTCTTTCGTGTTTAAGTTTGCAAGGCATTCTGAAGCATTTTAGTTATTAGGTAACTATCTGATTACTCGCAAGTTTCTTTTAAGGAAAGAACTAAGTTTTGTGAGTAGTTTCAGGGAGCATACTACTTTGTTTAAGGATTTGATGCAATAGTTTAGAGGTAATAGGGTAACTTGTAAGGCAACTTATCTGAATTGCATGTGGGTTGTAAGGCAGCTTACTGTATTTTGTTTCTATGAGACCTTAGCTTATTTGACTCTCTAGCCCAAAGGATAGGCACTGGTCTAGAAATTAGTCTGATAATCTATCTTTGTCTAAGTTATTTCAAGGCATCAAAACCAATTTAATCAAAATACTCTTGTTACTAAGAACAAACAAACTGAACTTGTTAAGGACCTATGTCAGCAGGACAGTGTCCATTTTAGTGATTCCTTAGAGAGTGAATCATTAGGTTATCCGTCCTATAATAAAAGGAAGAAGGATGAAAATCCTTGTATCACTGGTTTTTTCTATATTTAAGATCATGGTTTGTATGGTTAAATCTTGCATTTGGTTATGCTTGGTCATTTGCAAGGTAATTTATCAGTTGGTTTAACAAAGATACATAGTAAATCAGTGTCCACACTATAACATACTATGTAAACAACAATCATAAAAGGTAAAACCTGCCTGAGTATATGTGGAGCTCAAAAATGAAGAAGGATCTTATGCAGTCCTTAGCAATTAGGATTTTCTTGTTTCTGAATTAGTATTAGAAAGCATAGTGTTCAAATAGACATTTCAAGCCCTATGGTTCATACAAGAAAAATCCCTAACTGGTTTAGTCTTCAATCTTGATATCTCAAATACAGAGATTTTTCTGATCAAAGTCTCTCTCTTGAAGTCTTGTGAGAATTGCATGGTTTCCTCTAGAATGCTTATCTTGTTTTCATAGTCTAATGTTAAAGTAGTTAGCATCTTGTCCATTATGTCTTCTTTTGATAGTTCTCCACCATTGTTTCTAATTCCAGAGACTCCTTCATTTATCCTTTGATTGTAGGCTCTAATGTTCTCTTCAGGTAACATCTCAAGACTGTTTTATTTATTTTTCCATGTCTTCCTGCATGCATTCTTTGCTTGAATATCTCCTTCAAACATATCTTCTAGATACTTCTATATGGTGTATGCTCTATTAATTTTCTTGATCTCAAAAAATTCACTATCGGATAAGGTGCCGATTAGGGCTTCTTTAGCAATTGCATTATTGGTAAATGTTTCCTTTTTTCTATTAGTAGCATCATCCTTTGCAAGATCTTTTAGAGATGGAATTACAACTTCTTGTGTAGTAATTTCAAAGATCTCAAAGCCAACACACTGTAGATGTGTTATCATTTTTTCTCCAATCCAGATAGTTTTCTCCATTGAACTTAGGGCTCTCTTTTCTGAAGTAAGACATCTAATCTACCTTAGGTTGTTAGGATTTTTCTCTAAGGCACTTGGCTCTGATACCAATTATTAGAATAGTCCCAAAGGATAAATGAAAGGGGGGGTGAATCAGTTATCAGTAACTTTAGTTATTTTTACTTCTTTAACTTCAGAATACAACAAATTAAATGTTTAATCAGATGACACAGTACACAACACACAATTTGATTACAAGGAAACCAAATGGTAAAAACCCCGGTGGGAATTAGCACCCACAATGAACTATACTTGTTTATAGTAATCCCTGTTAGAAGATATTTAAACCATATTAGGATTTGTACTTTACAATGCAATAATTATAGTGACCTGGTTAAGGGTCAGACCGTGTTAGGAGTCTTTTACATATAACCCTATTAGGGGTGGTGGACTCATTGTCTAAAATATCACTGCTTAATGGTGAAGACTACAACCTTTTGTATAACAGATATGCACTATATCTGATGATGAACTATAGATTAGACCTACTATCTTGATCAGTTCTAGTGTATTACAATCTTTCACTTCTTCTTCACATAGACTCTTGATGAATGAACCAACTCTGATAATCTGCACTGTACATCTTTCATCTCTTTTCGTATCATTCACGCTTAGCGTATCACAAATGACTTGATATAAGTATCTTCCTCAAAGTATAAGACAGTGGGACCTGTAAGAAAAATCTTCATAACATCTTTGTCAGCTCTACTAAGCACACAAGCATAATTACAACCGTGCAAGTATAAACTGAATAGATGCGACACTTCACTAAGTTGGCCTCACCAAATTGACTCTAACTTTGCAATCTTCTTGAAACATGTTTGGCGCCTTTAGATAACTATCATAAACTCATAAATAATCATGAATATACACACGTATATCCTCAAGATAGGTGAAACCTAAGAAACACATTACATACGTCAGCTCTAAATAGATACTCTTCCAAAACTGTAACTGTCGATAACAAAATTACACAACTTGATTGAAACATCATATCTAGATCTACGTGTATGAACATAACATAATAAACATGTCTACAACATGTATCTAACCATGAAAATATTCATGTCATCATTCTAATAAGTACATACAGAATTACTGTTGTGTATTATATATTATTATCAATGACACACATACAATCAATCAACTGCTTAGAATCAAATCTCCAACAATCAGTTCATGCCGAGCGCCAAAGTCTTCATATGCTGAGCAAGACAATTTTGTCATATATGTCAGGGATGGCACAAAATTCAAGGTAAACTATTTTGGGCTGACTTATTTGAGTATTTAATGTTTTCAACAAAGTTAATTACACATTAAATCATTGATCCCAATGCATGGCATGGAACCAATCAGAAAATTGGAATGCCCGAGCGACATAAGTATTTGATCTTGATCATTGATCTAGATATAGATGCCAGATCTGTAAGGTATATAAGATTTCTTCTTACCCTAATTTTGTAGGTTTTGTATGTAGAAACCTAAAAATTGTTCATTTCATATACCCCCTTTTTAACATGTTGTCTATATTATGTGTTTGATCTTTATCATTCACTAATATTGTGTCATTCCTCCATGTCATCAATTACTAACATTTCTCTCATTTTAACAAAATTGATCATCCTCCTAAATAAGCCCAACCAAGTCATAATCTTCCTAAATCAATCCAACACCATTCCAAACTCATATCAATTTCTTATCAATCTCTTTCAATCAATCCTCTGGCATTCTCAAAGTTCATCGATGCCTCACTGTCACTTTCACATTTCAGGAGCATTGTCCAAGTTCATCGATGTCTCCCTATCTTTAGTTATCCTCTGGCACCATCCAAGTTCATTGATGCCATTATATCATTTCTAATCATTATCATGAGAGTATTTTTAGAGCTCATCGATACCTCGTGATTTCCAAAATTATTCTGAAATCCCTAGAATTGATCCTAATTCTTATCACTATCATCAAAATCATTTCAATTCGACATTAACACCTTCAATTCAATCAATAATTCACTAATTTACCTCTTGGGATGAATAACCCATAGTTTATCCCTATGTCCTAATTGAATAAATAAATTAACTTTATTTATTCCCTTTTCCCTGAGTCTCAACAATTAATTAAATTTTATTAATTAATTGGCTAATTTCAATTTATGAGATTTTTATAATTTCATAAATCTAATTATTGATTTTGTAAGGAATATTGACAATATTGAGTTATTAATTAATTTAATGATTCCTAATCTTACCTAATTGTCATTCCCTTAATTGAGGATTATCATCCCTATTAAGGTGCTTCATGAATATCCTCAATATCTGCTTATTTGATCTCCCCCATATCATGGTTTCTAACATCCTACCAACTAATATCTTCATTTATGCATTGATTTGTGCAATCTCACCTAATTGACTCTCATTTTCTATAAAATGAGATGCATTTCTCTCATTCAAGGTTAGACCACTATCTTCTAGTATTCTTGTTGCAAACTTGTTCTTTCACAATTCTTTGTGCAATCTTGTTCTTGTCAAAGAGCCACATCAAATCTATTTATGCAGAAGAAAGAAGGACATGGGAGCTTTATTTCAAGGGAGTTCTTAGAGTTTTTATGCTTTATTTTTATGAAATCTTGTTTTAAATGGCTTTCATGATAGATTAGATAGGTTAGCATATTATTTAGGGTTTGTGGTCTCCTAGATATGCTCTTATGCCTTTCTCTGGTCTTACATTTTGTGAACCTGACGTGAACATGCTAAAAATCTGATACATTTGTTTGCATGCAGGTTTTATTTTATATTTTATTGTTTCATGCATGCTTTAAATGATTTAATTATATCTCCCACATGGCTAGGAATGTATCCATGAAATTTTTATTGCAGGTTGGGGAGGGTATCAAAAGCCTATAATCCAAAAATCAGATTTTTATGATTAATTTTGCATGATTTATTGTATTTTTTATGATTTTTTGTAAAATATTAATTTTGGGCACAAATGAGTGAATTTTTCTAAAAATGTTACATTTCTGGAAAGCTCTTTGAAAAATAAATGGTATCTTCTTTGTGAGTTTTTAATTTTCATGACAAATAATGACCGAAATAAATACATCTTTGAAAACTACTCTGTTTTGAAAAATAAGGTCCCTAGGGCACAAATTAAGGAATTTTTTGAAAATTATTACATTTTTGGAAAGATAATTGATTTTTAAGAGGGGCTATTTGTTTCCATTTCTACTGTTCTAGTCTAGAGATATATGTAAAAATTGGATCTATATGACTAGGTAAATAGCATTAAAAAATCAAGGTGCACTTGTTCCAATTTCAATTGATTTGCATGCTTTTCTTTTGTATGCAATTTTTATGTGTAACTAATGATTTGTGTAGCATGTTGGAAATCATGGGATGAAGATTGAATCCTAAAAACTACTAACGGTTTCAATGCAAGATGTTTGTAGAAGATCTTGGTAGTTAGCAAACACTTTAGCTTGGCGCTTTAAAATGAACCATTTTCATTCATATGCTTGAAGTGTTTTTTAGTTTGTAAATCCAAGGAAATGTATGGATGTATCCTCTCCCCTCGCCTTTATGGATCTTGGGTGTAAGAGAAATCCATGCAAGTCCTTTAGTGTGGCTACCTCCCAAGTGCTTTAGTAGAGCCAGTGATAGTTGATGCCCAACCGGTAACAGGCTAAAGCCAAGCCCATCCAAACCAAGATACAAAAGATTTCATTGTGACTAATCTCACAATGAACAAGTGTTGAATGCATTATACCGAGAAGAAGATCTCCCTAAGTACCATTATGGTGCGTTAAAACCTACAAAACGTAACTTCTATAGGTTGGAAGGCCTCCATAACAGACCTAATCTGCCACATGTATAACCACCCAAATGGATGCCCTTACTAAAATCCATGTCATAGTAGCTAAAAACCTTCTATCTATTGGCACGGAAGGTCAGAGACTAACTAAGACTCCCCACACTTTTGTGGCTATTATTCGAGACAACAATCCCTTGGGAAGTGATGACCCTTGGGAGTTGAAGCTTGGAGTGCCTGAGAAGTGAGTGAAGTGTAAGGAGGAGCCCATGTCTCCAAGCTTCTAGGTTGTCCGATATTAGTAAGCATAGCTAAACTTTGGTTCAAGTGGGGATTCAACAGATACTGTCCTTTCTATCCTTAGGAAGTGGTGTGTTTGTTCTTTTTTACAACAACCATTCTAAATGATGTGTCTTGTGTGAGTGTTCAAACTTTAATAAAAATGACAAAATCTAAAAAAACTCTCCTTAAAGAACACTTTTTCCAAATCAATCTTCAAGAACAATCAAATGGTCACAATTAACCTTGTCTTTGAGTAAACATATGGAACCTTGAACTTTTCACTTGGAACCTTTTTGACATGCTTGATAGCCTTCATATTGTATATTCATGACCTAATCTCCTTGCATTTGAATTTCAAAAGTCCCTTGCATTATAGATCTCATTTCAATCCTCACTATAGTCCCTTTTTCATAAGTCCTAATCATAGTCCTCTTGCATACATAGCTCATTTTATATCCTACTTAAAAACCTTGTAAACAATCCTAGAAATTATCCAAATCATAGAGAATTCCTTTATGGTGTTGAAAATAGGATCTTGACTTAGTCCCCTACATCCAAAAAAATTTAAAACCCCCCCTCTTATAAATTGGTCACAATCCACCTTTGTCATGATGGATTTTACCTAATCCCTTTTATCAAACTCGTCCCTTGTCCCTCAATCCTTTTTTTCAAGTCAAGAATCTTATTCAACCTCATGAGGTTATGCTCTTAGGTTTGTCTCCTTTCCAAAGATTTAATGTCAAAGTCTAGAAAAACTAAAAACATAGTTGCATAAGCCTTATATTTCATTTTTCATAAGCTCCTTGCATTTCCAAAAATCCAAAAAAATCCTGCATTTTCATATAGTCATCATGTCAATCTTCACTAGGTTCCAAGAATGCAAAAGGAGACAAGAAAATTATCAACCCATGTTTCCATCACAAGGAAAATCACAATTATCTTTTTATCAAAGACAAGCTATACCTTTGCAACAACAAGCTTTTGAGCCAATGCAAATGACATCAACATAATCAAACAATCAATTGCATCAAGTCCATGCAAACATGATTCAAAAGTTGCAAGCAAAATTAGATAAAGAAAACAAAATCTTGGAAGAGAGTGTAGAAAAGATGATAAAGAGTATAAAGGAGATGGCCAAAATCCTTGGATGTCCAAGTGAATCTTTTGGTGAAATTGACACACAATCTCTCATTGAGAAATCAAAGATACCAAAACTCATTTTTCAACTCAATGAGGCAAATGAACACTTTAAAAAATCCCAACTCAATCATGTGAAAAAGCCAAAAAATTTCAATCAAGTCCAAGATTATGGTAAATTCAATCAATTTTTAAATCAGTCTCCATGTGCTCAAATTTCCAACTAATCATTCAATCAATCTCCCAAACAAACCTTTGGCATAATTGAATTTGGGCCACCACCTAATTATGAATCGATCTTCATTCCAATGGAACTAAGTGTTCCTCAAGAAACCAAAAAACCTCTTGTGCTGACCATACAAAAAAGTCAATCAATATCAAGGTTACCAATAATCTTGCATTCAAGAACATTTTCTAGTGATGAAGTCCCTCTTATGTCCTCAAAACAAATAATTTTTTCTGATACAAGGACAAATTCAAATGTGACATATTTTGAGCATCAACCAAACGTAATCGATGAGAACCCTTTTGAGGAACATATTCAATCCAAAAATTCTTTCAAACATGTAATTAATGATGAGGTATTACCAACAAGATCCATCAAGGAATGCAAGTTCAAATCCAAAATTCTAAAGAATTTGTTTCAAAACTTGGATCAAACAAATAATTCACCTATGTCTAGCAATGGATCATCCCAAAAAAATCACATGGGTGACATACCTATTTACCCTCCAAACATTGACCTTCAATAAACATCCATGTTTCCCTCCACTCCTTCATCCCCACATTCCTCCCAAGAGCAATTTCCTCCATCTCCATCAAGTGACTCTTCCAATAATTCAACCTTCCAAGTTCTATTCATAGAAGAAATCCAAGCTAGTCCTCCTCATAACCTAAGTACCTTTCATGTGGAAAAAACCTTTGAACCAATTCCACCATGTCCTCAAATTTCAATCAAGCCTATTAATGAGATTCCCATCCAAAGTCCATCTCCTTCATGTCCAAAAATTGACCCATTTCAAGAATCCCCCTCACATGTCCAAATGCATATCCCATGTCAAGGGGATGATAAAAATTAGGAAGAAACATGTTTAAATACATATCAAGTTAAAGATCCCAATGATGATCTATCCCATCCAACTGTTGACCAAGATCCCATTTCCTTTACACTCCATGATGATCCCATTATCCCTAACTCTCCTATCCAAGACAACCCCCTTCCACTTCAAGACCAAAATTTCCTTACAAGTCCCATTGACCTTCCACTTCCTAAGAAATATCATGATCTCCCTTCCATTTCTTTTCGTGATCCCATGCCAAGTCAAGATTAAGGTGTCCCTTCACCTCCATTTCCTTCACAAGATCCCATTATTTGTCTAGATCCTCCAAAATATACCTGCATCCCTCTATCTTCATGTCCTAATCCTCCAAACCTCCAACAAGATTCTATCATACCATACGATCCTATCATTGCTCCTACTCCATCGCAAGACCCCATTATTCCTTGTGATCCCCCTTGTGATTCAATCACATCTATGCAAGTTGTTCATGAACCCCTTACACTTCAAATGTGTTCCCCTAGTTTTATCAAGTCTAGTCACCTCATGGTCCTATAAGTCCTTCAATATCATTCACAGCTCATAATAATGGACTCGCATCTTGTAGAAAGTATCCTACTAGTCAAAGAAAGCATTATCAAGTCAAAGGGTTAAAAAACTATTCAAAAGGTATACTGAAACCCTTATGTGTCACAAAAAATTCAAATGGCCATGGTCTTAATAATAAATCTACATCTCAAGGCATTGCTATCCCTTCAAAATCTAAGTCCAGAGGTATACCTCCCCCTTCAACCCTTCTATCCATCTTAGGTCCATATATTCCTCCCTCCACTAGCTCACAATCCCCTTACCCTTTCCCACATATAAGTCAGCAAAGACACATATCTTGGAGAACCTTCCATCCATCTAAAAAGCCTCCATACAATTCCTATCCATTCATGGATTCCATTCCCTTTCAAAGCAATTTGGATGCCAATAATAAAATCCACAAATCAAGCAATCCACATGCTATCAAGGATAAACATGTCCAGTATAATCAACATGTACAAAAAAAGAAAAATGTGATCCTAAAATAAAATTTCAAAAGGCCACAAAGTCCCATTGAGAAAAAAATAAAGCCAAAAACCATATGGGTTCCTAAATCTATTATGCAATCAATGCATTCTAAGGACCCACAAAATAATGAAAAATCAAAAATCATATGGATTCCCAAGAAGCTCATTGAAGCACAAAGTCCCAAAGAAAATTCCAAATTGGCATCCAAAATTGTTATCCCTCCATCTAAATGTCTTCCATCTTCCAAATCCATTTTGCGTCCTTGTGTCCCAAAATCCATATCCATTCCTTCATTAATCCCTCAAACTCAAAAATCTATTTTTCCTCCTTCACTCCATCACCCCTCAAGGTGTGTGCCAATGTTGTTCTTGAACCCATATCCATCCATTCAAAATCTATCCTTCTTTCACTCCCTCCATCATCCAAAACCTATTTTCCAACCTTTCATCCATCCTATCCAATCCTTTTCATAAACCTTATCCATTCTTATCCAATCACCCACTTCATATCCCTTTGTCATTACCCTACCAACATCTTTGCACAATATATTTCAAAATCACATTTCAAAGAGTAAGGCACTTGAGTCCTTTGTCCATGTCACTTCATGCGTCCAGGTTTTTTCCAAAATGTCAAAAAATGTCAAAAAAAACAAAAAACAAAAAAATCAAAAAAATATGAAAAAGGAAAAAGTTGCCTTGATCAAAACCTAGCAAACAAGCATCTTGGTAACACAAAAAAAAAGGGAAATAAAGAGAAATAATTCTGTCCAATACGGAAAACCTGGCAAAGAGGCATTTTAGGCAAGTACCATGATGAAAACCTGGCAAACAGGAATCATGTATAATTCTATGAACTTCTTACATCCTATACTTGGGGGAAGATTTCATTGGCGTTATCCTCCATTATCCCCAACGTCTCCTCCATTATCCTATGCCTATCATATCCATTATCCTATCCCCTTTTTCCTCAACTTTGATCTTGACACGGTTACAAATATTCCTTGAAGCATCACATGTCCTATCTGATTTACATTGTCTTGATCCCTTTGGTCTACATTTCCTATCATCCATATTCCATATACCTTCTCATTATCCCTGATTGATCTTGCATATCCTATCCATATCCTATCATTTTTCTATTCATATCCTATCATTATCCTATCTAGGTCCTAACATTGTCCTATCCAACTCCATATCTTGGTCTTGATGTACAATAAGGAAGTTCAATGCAAAAACATGTTTTCAAAGAAAAACCTCTTGACATGTCTATTTCTCGCATTCTATCCACTAGACTATTTTCCTTATCCTATCATTGTATTAACCAGTCCCTCCACTTGGCACAAAATTTTTTATCCCATTTCTTGGATAGTCCTTGGCACCTAAACAGATCCCATGCAACCACCCTTGGCCTTGATCCATCTAACACTCCATTTCTCCTTTCAAAATGTCTGTCCCTTGCTAGACACTGGGGGAAATTTCAAAAAATCCTAAAAATCCAAATAATGTCCTGAAAAAATTCCAAAAAAATCAAATAATGTCCTAAACAAATCTCTAAAAAATCAAATACGATCCTGAAAAAAAATTCCAAAAAAATCAAATAATATCCTGAGAAAATTGCTAAAAAATCAAACACAATCCTGAAAAAAGACCCTAAAAATCACATATGATGCTGAAAAAAATCTAAAAATCGTAAAAAGTCTTGAAAAATGATCATCACAAAAAAATTCAAATATCTGAAAATCCAAAAAAATTAAAACTTTCAAAAGCTTCTTCAAAATCTGCAATAAATATGTACATACTTGTCTTTCTTTTGCATATTGGTCATCATGTTTGTAGACATTAGTGGCAGAATCATCATTATGTGCTTAATGAAATCATGTTCTCACAAATCTGATATGACTCATTGTGACACAACATTCAATCTGGCTGGACTTGTTCAATCTTTTGATCTTCCTATCAATCAACCAATCAATCTATCCAATTTATCAATCAATTATCCAATCAGTCAATTTTCAATCTAAGCTATCAATCAAAGAACATTTAATGAAAGTAACAAATGATCAAAATGGATGTTGGCTCACATTGTTTCAGTGAGTGTTTTATCTTTTATTGATTTTCTTTTTTCATCATGTTCCTATGCTACTCGATGATATTATCTAAACTTATGAGAGTAGTCAGGATGGTTCATGACCATTTTTTGCTTTTTCTTCTACCTCTTTGATGATCTCATGAAATTCTGTGGCGTGTCTACTATATGCTTCTGGATGGAGAAGATCATCATTTGTCTACATTGTGTTCGTTTACACAAAAGGATGACTTTCTCGCTCTGGATTTTTGTGCCATGATATGCTGCATCTAGTTTTGCAATATAAAAATAAGCTCTTATGACATAATTGCACTTATGAAAGACAAAATATTTCTATCTTACTAACATTTCTTCATCTAATTTGTTCTTTCTCCTAAAAGTTCTTTAATCAATCATCCCTCTTTTTGAAAAATTATCCTCATAAAAATTTTTGCCCAATTTTCTGAGGGGCATCCTACCTCCATTCTGTCGATCCAATGGGGCATGATCTTCTATTTATCTTCAAGCCAACACTCATAATCACATTGTCTCAAAGAAGGGAAAAATGTAGACACCTAAAAATGGTTCATTGTATATACCCCCTTTTTAATATGTCTTCTATATTATGTGTTTGATCTTTATCATTCACTAATATTGTATCATTCCTCCATTTCATCAATTACTAACATTTCTCTCATTTTGGCCAAATTGATCATCTTCCTAAATCAGTCCAACCAGGTCCTAATCTTCCTAAATCAATCCAAGATCATTCCAAACTCATATCAATTTCTTATCAATCTCTTTCAATCAATCCTTTGGCATTGTCAAAGTTCATCGATGTCTCCCTATCTTTATTTATCCTCTGGCACCATCCAAGTTCATTGATTCCATTATATCATTTCTAATCATTATTGCGAGAGCATTGTCAGAGCTCATCGATGCCTTGTGATTTCCAAAACTATTATGGAACCCCCAGAATTGATCCTAATTCTTATCAATATCATCAAAATCATTTCAATTCAACATTAACACCTTTAATTCGATCAGTAATTCGCTAATTTCCCTCTTGGGATGTGTTTCCCCACTTTTGGTCTTTATACCTCAAGACAAAAATGGATGTTTAATGTGTAGTAGTAGTCTTGGAAGTTTCATGTGAGTCCAAAGTCTAAGTCTAGAAATCCCCTTAGGAAAGAAGGCCTTTATCGAATTTCCCTAATTTGACTTCTCCTCCCTAAGCCGGGTGAATTCTGGGTCTGAAATCATATTTTTAATAGGTAGGTTAAGTTCCCAATCCAGTAAAGGCCGTGGATTGAAAGATTCTAACCTCAAACTCACATACAGATGAAATATTTGGTCTCATATCTTCATGTTGCAGCATTGGCGAGAAATCAAATTTTAGCTTCTCTTTGGCGGAAAATCACCTGCGGAGTGCATTTTCCACTAATGACAGACATAAGAGTATCAAGAGAAAATAGAGATGGAAAATGAGAAAGTCGGGGACAAGAAAGCTTTGAGCATTTAAATCAAGCCTATGGGAACCAAAAGAAATGATCAAGGGAAGAAAAATTCGTGCAGTTAGCTTATAGGCATAAAAGCGGAAAATGGCTTCTCCGCTGCTCCTACAGGCAGGTTTCAGCTTGCGAAGTGTGTTCTCTACCAAACCATTGAGGTGAAGGAATTTTGAAGAAGAATCCATCTCAAAAGAGATTCATCATATAAAAAAGGCTGATGGAATCAACGCATATCATTTTGACACCCCTATAGGCCAAATTTCTCCTTTGGTGGATTTTCAGACAGAGAGCACTACAAAAGTATTTCTCTGCCCAAAGGAGAAGTGTGAAAGTAATTATCCACCACTTGAAGAAAGTTACCGTTATGGTTACTAAAGTGAAAATATGTTTTCTAACAGCATGTAAATAAAATTAATTAATTCAAATAAAGTCATTTTACTCAGTAACGGACTTATGCATTAATGTAGAGGCCTCTTCATTCGTGTGGCACGGGAAGTTAGTCGTTAAATGGTAAGAACTCAAAAGTATAAAATCAGTTGAAGATTTTAAACAAGGATCACCATTTGTTTGCCAAATTGTTTGAATTCAAAGTCCCTAAGATTAGTTGTTCATTGTCTCTGTATTCCAAAGAGAAATCTGTAACCATACTCACATGGCTTCTAGATTTGTGGGATTCGACGGAATGAATAGTATTATCTCTGATTGCCACAAAATCTCAGATACTTCACTAAAGTTCTTCGATATGTAGAAATTCCAGAATAGATTGAGAGTGGAGAAGATGCATCCTATCACAGAAAAGCTTAAGGAGAGCAGGTTAGTCAAAGTTGTCAATTTTCCTGTGGCAGTTCAAGCTCCTAAATTGGTATGGGAATGTATAGCTTGATACAACCCAGACACCAAGCAGATTCTTCTACCTGAAAACATGGTGCTCCTCTCTATTGAGAGAGAGTCTGTCTAGAATTCCCTTTGTATTCCAAAACAAATGGAATACTCTGAAACGACTTACAGTTGGGCAGTCTCTGAATATTCAGTGAAGAGACCTGTATGGAAAAGAGAGATCATGAAGTCCTAGTTTAAAGAACCCAAGAGTGCCAAGGGAAAGTTTCCCAAAACATTATTCGGTGCAAATCTGAAGCCAGAAATTGTGGATATCCTGGTATTGCTTCACATGATTAGAGGTGAGAGCGAAGCTCTTAATTTTGTTGAACAACATTTCTTCTTGGTTCAGATAATCTACTCCCAGCATCATTTCATTAAATGGGCCCTCATGGTGAGTGAGAATCTCCTGGACACCCTCAATAGGGCCAAGTTCCAGAATGAGTTCTACATGTATTCAGTCCTCTTGTATATTTTAGCTATGATTCAAATCTGGCCTGGGCTTCCTAGGTTAGAGGAATTCCCAGATGATGTAAAAAGCTATGAGTTTTTCCCTTCTTTGCAACTACAAAATAGTTATGCTAATTATCTCATAGTTAATAATGCCTTTACAATGGGATTGTGCGGGGAGCTACAAGGTTTTCTAGAAAGGAGATTTTCTCCTGAAGCCATGGCTTTTATAAGCCAATTTGGATGCTATTTTATTCAATTTGGATATTTCTCATATCTTTGTCTTGTTGGTTTTGATGACTTTCCTTTGAAGCTGCCCAGATACCCTACTGACATGATCATGCTAATCGAGGTGATGAGGAAAGCACTCTAGGTGAATCTGATCTGTGCCAAGTCAAAGAAGAAAGGCTATGAATTCCTAATGACCATCGGAGCTTACAGTTGTGCATCCCGATCGGAGGCAAAGAATGTTCTTAAAACATTCTCGAAGAGGTTCTCTCTAGAAACATATGACATTCTAAGGTTGGAATATGATCTAGTTAATTATGCCAGAGATCTCTTACAAATGAGATGGAAAATTCATCATGTACCTAATATTGAGGACTATTGGGCCAATTGCAAAGATGACTTGGAGAGTAGGGAAAGATTCTATTCCTAGTTAACCATTAAACAGATCAAAAAGTTCAATGTTAACATTGCAGTAGAAGGGCTAGAAGATGATGGCAACCATCTGTACGATGACACATACTTGGAGAAGATAAAGTCCACCCATATTAGCTCAGAGCCTATGCTAGACCAAGTAGTAAGTGACTTGTAGGCTCTAATGGAGGGGATTTAAAAAAGAATAGTTCAATGGGTTGAGTGGACTACAGTATGAAGGAAGAGGTAAGAAAGGAAGCCTCCCACTCAGTGAACTCTGGCAAAGGTGCCTTCTAGCGATGCAACCACTTTATCAACAATAATCCCAACAATTGTGAAAAGGATCAATTCAACTATCGGGAGGAGGTGATGAACCTCCTGAGAAGAATTCTCTCTTTGAGAAGACCTATGGAGAGGGTCCTCTTCCAGACACTGGAGCCACTAAAGAAGTAGTCCTGATAGACCAAATTAAGTCTACATGCAAGCTTTCTAAAGCTACATAGCCTAAATAATTGGCTAGTACTATTGTTGTGGATACTTTGGCCGGGACCTCAACCCAAGAAAATCCAAGGAGGGCATCCCCTATCATAGTTGAAGTAGGAGAGGATAGCCCTAGTACCTTTGCTATAGAATCAGATAAGAGGGGTGTGGAGCAATAGGAGGTTGCTAAAGTTGTAAAATTAATCTCCTCCTCACCCACTTTGGCAAATCCATTCACTTCCCACCCTAAAGCTACTCCTCCACTCAAAAGGAAGTTGTTCATTGAAGAGTTCATTTCTGCCAACAAAGTTACTAGCACAGAGTCATGGATAGAAAACACTCTAGAGCACAAAAGGAAGAGAGTGGGAGAAGCAATTCCCAACAAAGGCACTCTATCATGGGCCTTTCAGCCCAAGGCTACCACAAGCAAGAAAAAGAGTGTGAAGAAAATGTCTACTTTGGGCTGTGATCCTGAGACAGGGAATTTCACCATGGAAGTATCCAAGCTGACTAAAGAGGGTAGACTTGAAGATCTGGCAGCCTTGGACTTTCAGTTGCAGTCATTCGATATGGGATTGGCTTGACATGATACCAAGGTGGACTGGTGGAAGTCCACTAATGTAGTGATAGAGGAAGAGCTTGAAGATCTCAAGACTTCCAAAATTCAGCTTAAAGAAGAAGTGGCCCAACTAACTAACTTCATCAGATAGCTTCTCACTCCTATTGGGAGCACTCCCAACACCCAAACCTCCTTTGATCCTAGTGCTGTGGAGAACCAAGCCATTCTGGCTAAGTTGCAAGAGGATCAACATTATGGGAAAATTGGTAAAAGGTGGATCAAGAGGCTTGAGTCAGAAGGCTTGGAAATCATTGAACAGTTAGGTAATGCTCTTCTAAGGCTAGAAACAGAGAGGAGAAACATTGGTAAGAATTTACAGACTCTCACTGTGGAAAGAGTAAGATGCCAGGAATACATAGTCATGTTGCATGTGGTAGTGAATATGAAGACTAAGGAAGCCCTAAAGGCTAAGATTCTATAGAAGGGTGATGAGCCTTTGATCGAATGGCTCCAAAGTCTGGAGTTCAAAATTGAGATGATCATTCAGGATGAGACTAGGCTACAACAAACAGATGTTAAGGTGCAAGAAGAACAAAGTAAATATTTTAAACTTCTCTTAGGAATTCATGCCGAATTGAAAACCAGCGGTCAAGGCAAAGCAATAGTTGGAGTAGTCAACATGTAGAAGTCATTCATAGATTATCTGCATAATTTAGCCGAGCAGTCTTCAACTCATCTAGACAAGGTGCCAGAGCTCTAGCAATTGAGTGGATGCATCTTTAGGGCTATGGAGGAACTGAAAGATTGGACAGAAGAAATCAAGACTCTAGCCAAAGAACATTCCAGATGGCTCATCCATTACACCAATGTCCACATCAACAGACATGAAGAGCTCATCCAAGTCATCACTGTTGTAATCGCCTATAGGGCCAAAGTAGATAAGGGGAAGGAAACTGAATCTTAGATACATTCCCCCTTCTATTATTTTTGGTAAGTTTTGTAATGGATAAACCTTTGGTTATCATTTCCGGTTGGGGAATTTGAATCGTTTCGGTTACCCCTTTATGTAACTGTCTAATCTAGAACTCTATATGTATTATTTCCAAAATCAATATAAGGGTTGGCTAAATTTTGGTGTGAAGAATAACATTTTTGCTGAGTCAATTGTGTATGTCTAAATGCCATTTCTTTAACTATTCCATTACATTTCATTTATCTTTCTATTGAATTTGAACGTCTCTTTTGAACTAGATTTGTAATCTGTATTTGAACCAGAATTATGTATTATGATTTGATACAGCTAATTAAGGGGAAAATCAGTTGCTATCCTAAGTTTTGGGAATGTTCTTATGATATAGATCAACTCGATATAATTACATTATTAATCTTCAGTCTTGCATCTACATTTTTAGTAATTGTCCATGCATCACCAGTTTTGGGAGTTAATCTGATTAATAAGATCTCAAAATTGACTAGATTTAGAATGGTATTTACTTTGCATGAGCTATTTCCTATCTAGACTTGGCTTGGTTTACCTCTCCTTCTCTCGGGTTAAGAGCATACCTCTGTTAGATTAGGAAAGATCAAAATTCATTGAATATTATTCATATAAGGGAACTGTACCTTCAAATTCAGAGGGAAAATAGGTTTTCAAGTAACTATTTCCCAACTGTTGTATTCAATTATTCTTAATCATTTTTGGGTATTTTAGAGTTAGATTCAAAGGAACAATCTGTTTACCAATAGATTTTTGGTGACTCTACTGGGGAAATGAACAATCATTATACCAGAAGCATACAATGAGGAAAGATGGTGCTTCTCCATGAAAATATAATCCCTATACTCCAACCGAATCTTGGATTCTGAGATGATCAAGAGGATCTCATTTCCTTATTAAATACTTTTGTCTGGAGATATAGAAGAAGCACCAAACACTATAGAAGTGCCAGTCAAGTACTAGAACAGGAAGAAGATAGAGCATAAGCACTTGAGAGAGCCATACAAAGAATAAATCTAAGAAGGGAAGAGCATGAAGTTAGGCCACAAAATTAGGCAAAAATCTAGAGCCTAAAAGATTTCTTAGAAGTACCACAAAAGAAGGTAGCACAACCTAGTCTTTGAGAGGCTTGCAGATATTAATTTTTCTCTTTTAGAAGTAACCCGTTGGGGAAACATAACTGGAAGGAGCCAGAGAAGACCTTCTTCACCTCCTAAAAAAATTACCCACCTATCCACCACTTTCCAAGTGATGACATTGCATGGAGTAGTTGCCCCTCCTGTTGTCAATCTAACACCCTACTTACCCCAAGTAGCTATGGCACTCCCTTGGGCCGCTGTGGTCAGGCCCCTGCAAATAGCATCATATAACCCTCTCCCTACAGGCTCTAGAAAGAAATTTCCCAAATTTTTTGGAGATGGGAGAGTAGCTACAGATGAGAATATTAGCGCATTCTTCACATCAGTTAACATCCTAGTGGTTTGAGAAGAAGATGTGGCCGTCAGACTATTCATTGAGAGTCTCGTTGAAGGTGCCGCAGATTGGTTTCATCATTTACCTGATTCTTCTATTACCAATTGGGATACTATGAGGGCCACCTTTGAAATAAGGTTCAAGACTACTGAAGATGATCATGCCCTATTGAATCAATTGACTTCTATCAAGAAAGAGCCATCAATCAGTATGAGGGATTTTATAGCTAAATTTAACAAGCTGTTAAATTGTATCCCAGTGGCTGACAGGCCTACGACAGGAAATTTAAAAACTTTCTTCATAAGTGCTATGCCACTGAACATAAATTATGATTTAAGGAGAATGAACCTTGCAAATTTGGATGCCACACAAAGAACTGCTAGAGAACTCGAGGACCACATGATCTCATCTGGGAAATGGAAAAGAGAGATATAGTCTAGAGCCAGTAGTAGCAATACTACGTCATCTGATGAGATGATCCAAAAATTGTCTAATGAATTCACTACCTTCAAGAGGTAGCTTCCCAGATTCAATAATCCCTACCAGAAAAACTTTTAGGAGCAGCTTGGAAGGCATAACGACAGGAGGAATGTAGAAGGAAAAACATTATAATTAACTACTCCACCACATTAACTAGCTATAGAGGCTTCTCCTAAAAGAGGAAACATGTGTGCCTTCTAGTTAACCATGGATCATGATGGGGAAAGCTGCCCTGATGTAGCTCATGCTTGGAAAATGCATCAAACTGACGAGTGGAATGTTGGAGTGTCTAGAGCTGAACCAGATTCATACTCACATGGCGACTTTGAAAACTTATATTTAGAGTATGAATTAGATTTAGAGTAAGAAGCAACATGTTATGCCACCATAGATGGGACCTCTTATATGGTCCTAACCTAGAGTCAGAAGGATAAAGGCCCTGGATCATCACCACCTAAAAATAATGAGAAATCTACTTCCAATTCAAAGGAGCCCAATCAAGGTATGAGGATTCTGCAACTAGGTAAGGAACAAAACTCTTTTGACATTATTCAATTCTGTAGAGATTCTAGAATTCAGATTTCTCCCATAGACTATCTTAAGTCTAATCCTATTGAGCTACAAAAGCTAGTAGATTATTGTAAAGGAGGGAGTCGAGGGTTAAATCAAAATGTCATGACTACTATAGAGAATGAGTCTTTATTTGCAGACCCAGTTGAACAAAGGGAGTCATCCATTTTAGCCACCTTCCCAGGCCAAAAGCCTGACCCATTCTATGTGTCTTTATATATTAACAGTTGCAGGTTGAGCAATTGTATAATAGACTCCGGAGCCTCGGACAATGTAATGCCATCAACTATGGCCAAAGCCTTAGGACTTACTCTCACTAAAGCCCATGGTAGGTGTTACTCCATGGATTCCAAGCAAGTACCCCTTGTTGGCCAAATTAAGGATGCTCAAGTGGCCTTAGCAGCACATCCCGAGAAGAAGATGTTGCTAACAATCCTTGTTGTTGATATACCTGCTAGCTACTAGTTGTTGTTAAGCAGGAGTTTTTGCAGAGACCTTGGAGGGGAGATAAAGCTGGATTGGTCCCAAGCCTTAATCCCAGTAGGTAATAAAAAGATTAAACTGGTCCCTAAGGAGAAAGATAAGTTTACAGTGTTGAAATCTAATGACCCTAAAGCTCAAATCTTGTATCAAGAATTGGAGTTTGGCAATTATATGTTGTTTACCGATGATCCTGAGAAAGAAACGAAAACTGCTGAGGAGTAAAAGCAATTTTCCGTCTAAGAAATACCACCACAGATATGGACTCTTGAATTTGACAACAGTTGTGCATTTTCAGGATCTAGTGCAGGTGTGGTCTTAATATCACCAGACAGAGTATGTGATCCCTGGGCTTACAAATTAGAGTTTGGGAACACCAACAATACTGCTGAGTATGAATCCCTTCTGTTAGGGATTATCGCTACAAAAGAAAGAGGTGTGAAAATTCTGAGAGCTCATGGTGATGCTGAGCTAATTGTATGTCAAGTCAAGAATCAATACTCTATAAAGAACATTAGGTTGAAGAACTATAGAAATAGAGTATGGGATGAAATAGAAGCATTGGATGCTTTTTTTATCGAATCTGTGCCAAGAGAGTTGAATTCCAAAGCAGACTCTTTGGCTGTCTCAGCTTCATTACTACTTCCCCACCCAGAATTCAAAGATAAAAAATACCAAGTGGAGGTTATATATCAACCATCTATGCTGGATAACATGGAAGATTGGAAAGATTTTGAAGATGACAAGAATATCCTTCTCTTTCTAGAGAGTGGTGGTGACTTCCATAAAGATGTTCGTGGCAACCATAAAGGAAACTGCCAAGATGAGCTGAAGAAGGATAAGTTGAATGTTATTCAATTGCAAGGTAATATCATCCCACCCCATTTGGTCACTCTTGAATAGCTCTTCAATATACATGACACTTTTGTGAAGAAGAAAAGAATTGAAAGAGGGCCTACCACTGGTGAATATGAAGGAATGAATATTGGAACTGAAAAAGACCCCAAGATGATCAATATCAAGAAGTGTTGTACTGAAGAAGAAAGGAATGAGGCTAGGAAGATTTTTCTAGAATACTCAGATGTTTTCTCCTGGAGCTATGAAGATTTGAAAAGTTTTATAAATGGGAAATTCAAACACCAGATTCCTTTAAAACCTAAGGCTACTCCGTTTAGGTAGAAGTAAAGGAAATACAACCCCAAAGTTGCTGATGCCATATTCAGGGAATTTGATAAAATGATCAAAGCAAAGATCATATACCCCATCCATCACTCTACTTGGGTTGCAAACATAGTTCCTGTGAGGAAGAAGAATGAAGAAATAAGGATTTGTGTAGACTTCTGAAATCTAAATCAATCTTCTTTGAAAGAAAACTACGCCCTTCCCAACATGGATCACCTCTTGCAGATCATGGCTTGAGCCGAAATGATGTCTATGTTAGACAGCTTCTTAGGGTATAATCGGATAGAAGTTGAGAAAGTAGATTAGCATAAAATAGCTTTCACTACTCTGTGGGGAACCTTCCCATATCACAGGATGTCATTCGGATTGATCAATGCCAGAGCTACTTTTTAGAGAGGTATGGATCTTTTTTTTAGTGATATGAAGAACAAAATCATTGGTATGTATTTGGATGATCTTACCATGTTCTCTAAAAAGAGATTAGATCATATAAATGATCTAAGGAGAGTATTGCAAAGGTGCCAGGCGGACGAGATTTCATTGAATCCCAAGAAATTAGTGTTTTGTGTAACTGAAGGGAAACTATTGGGTCACATTGTCTCCCAAGAAGGTATAAGGATTGATCCAGAAAGGGTGAGAGCTATTCAGCAACTAATTTTACTAGTGAACAAAACTAGAGTGAAGTCATTTTTTGGTCAAGTCAGCTTCCTCAGGAGATTCATCCCCGATTTCTCTAAAATTACTAAACACATTGTTGATATGATGAAGGGAAATGTGAATTTCAAGTGGAATGACCTTGGTAAGCAAGCTTTCAAAAGCATCAAGAACACCATAGCTAACACCCTAGTGTTATGCCACCTAGATTACAAGAAAGATTTTGTAATCTACTGTTATTCTTCTGAACATACTCTATCAACCATCCTAATGCAAGAAAACAAAGAGGGAATTCAAAACCAAATCGCTTTTATGAGCACACCTCTAAAAAATCATGAACTGAGATATTCTCAAACTGAAAAGAACGCTTTTGTGGTGGTAAAGGCTCTTAAGAATTTCGGGTTTTATAGTCTACATTCCCACTCTCTTGTGTATGTGCTTGATGTTGCAGTGAAGAGTATTTTGACTCAATAGGATGTGGGGTATAACAACCAAGGAGAATGGGTAGCTAAAACCCAAGAATACTACATAGAGATCAAGTCCACCAAGTTGGTAAGAGGGAATGCCTTGTGCAAGGCAATGGCTGAAAATCAAATAGACAAAGACCCAAAAGCTGTACAGTTGGTTTTAGCGGTAAGTATGCAAGACCCATGGTTTGAAAACATTGTGTATTTATTGACCTATGGTGAATGTCCTAAAGGATTAACTCCAAAGCAAAGGAGAGAGCTAAAACTAAAGGCTTCTAAATATGTAATCTAGGAGGATAGACTATATAAGAGATCTATAGATGGAACATTCATCCAATGTGTCGACAAACAATAGCAATAGAAGCTTTTAAAGGTTTTTCATGATGAAGCCTGCGGAGGACACTTCTCCTCATCAGTCACTGCATCCAAGATTTTGAGACAGTGTTATTACTGGCTAGGAATGTTTAAAGATGCATACCAGTGGGTGGAAAGATGCGAAAAATGTAAGATGTTTACTGGGAAGCCATAGTTAGTAGTGTTTCCCCTCAGACTAGTGATAATTGAAGGGCCATTCCAGTAGTGGGGAATTGATTTTATTGGTCCTATAAATCCTACGTCCAACACAGGTCATACTTACATAATTACTGCAACCGACTACTTCACAAAATGGGTGGAAGCCAAGGCAACCAAGAGGACTAATTCAGAGGTAGTATGTGAGTTTATCAAAGAAAATATTCTGGTAAGATTTGGTGTGCCTATTAAGTTGGTTATGGATAATGTCGCATGCTTTTATCCTTAAGAAATTACTGAATTTTGTTTTGAGTATGGCATCATGATCAGCCATTCTTCTGATTATTTCCCTCAAGGGAATGGCCAAGTGGAGTCTAGCAACAAAAATTTGGTGAACATCATCAAAAAGCTCGTGGCAGAAAACCAGAGAAGTTGGCATAAAAAGATCTATGAAGCCCTCTAGGTGGATAGAGTGACCCCCAAAAGAGCCATTGACATATCTCCTTTTGAACTCATCTACGGGGTAGAAGCTAGTCTCCCATTGCCATTGGAATTAGCAACTTCCAAACTAAGGATAGTATTAGAAGATGGCATATATGAAGATGGTTTAGAGAAGAGGATCCTGTACTTGATAAAATTGGAAGAAGAGAGGGAGAAAATGGTTGATCATATCACACATCATCAGATGCATGTGAAGAACCTGTTTGATAAAAAGAGTAGCCCCAAAAATTTATGGAGGGAGACATGGTGCTATTGTGGGACAAGCGTAGGGCACCCAAAGGCATGCATGGGAAATTCAAAACACTGTGGAAAGGACCTTTCAAAATCCATCAGGCATTTGATAAAAAATCTTTCAAATTGACTTATCCAAATGGTGAGGCACTACCCCTGACATATAATGGTTAGGATTTGAAGCTCTATCAAATCTAAATTGAAAGAAGGTAACCCCTATGTTGGACAATAGTTATTTTTGGTTCCTATTTCTATTTTCCTAGTTAGGTTTCCTTTTCGCTTCCCTTTCTACGTCTTGCTTTAGTTTTGTTGTGAGCCGCATTTTGTTGAACTTTGCAAAACTAGAGATTTGAGTTCCTTGCTTGGACATGTGAATGTCTAAGTCCCCAAACAAAGCCAGCTATTGCCCCACTTTTGGTCTTTATACCTCAAGACAAAAATGGATGTTTAATGTGTAGTAGTATTCTTGGAAGTTTCATGTGAGTCTGGAGTCTAGGTCTAAAAATCCCCTTAGGAAAGAAGGCCTTTATTGGATTTCCCTAATTTTACTTCTCCTTCCTAAGCCAGGTGAATTCTAGGTCTAAAATCATGTTTTTATCAGGTAGGTTAAGTTCCCAATCTGGTAAAGGCCATGGTTTGAAATATTCTAACCTCAAACTCACAAACAGATGAAATATTTGGTCTCATATCTTCATGTTGCAGCATTGGTGGGAAACCAAATTTTAGCTTCTCTTTGGTAGAAAATCACCTGCAAAGTGCATTTTCCACAAATGACAGACTTAAGAGTATCAGGAGCAAATAGAGATGGAAAATGAGAAAGTCTGGGACAAGAAAGCTTTGAGCATTTAGATCAAGCCTAAGGGAAACAAAATAAATGATCAAGGGAAGAAAAATTCATGGAGTTAGCTTATAGGCGGAAAAGTAGAAAATGGCTTCTTCGCTACTCCTACAGGCGGGTTTCGACTCGTAAAGTGTGTTCTCTACCAAACCATTGAGGTGAAGGAATTTTGAAGAAGAATCCATCTCATAAGAGATCCAGCATATAAAAAGGGCTGATGGAATCAACGCATATCATTTTGACACCCCTATAGGCTAGATTTATTTTTTGGTAGATTTGCAGACAGAGAGAACTACAAAAGTATCTCTCCGCCCAAAGTAGAAGCGGGAAAGTAATTTTTTGCCGCTTCAAGAAAGTTACCGTTACAGTTACTAAAGTAAAATTTCTAATAGTGTGTAAAGCAAAGTAATTAATTCAAGTAAAGCCATTTTACTCAGTAATGGACTTGTGCATTAATGTAGAGGCCTGTTCATTCGTGTGACACAAGAAGTCAGACGTTAAACGATAAGAATTCAAAAGTATAAAATCAGTTGAAGATTTCAAACAGGGATCACCATTTGTTTGCCAAATTGTTTGAATTCAAAGTCCCTAAGATCAGTTGTTCATTGTCTCTATATTCCAAAGAGAAATCCGTAACCATACTCACATGGCTTCTAGATTTGTGGGATTTGACGGAATGAATGGTATTATCTTTGATTGCTACAAAATCTCAGATACTTCACTAAAGTTCTTTGATATGAAAAACTTCCAAAATAGATTGAGAGCATAGCAGATGCATCCTATCACAAAAAATCTTAAGCAGAGCGGGTTAGTCAAAGCTTCCGGTTTTCCTATGGAAGTTCAAGCTCTTGAATTGGTCTGGGAATGTATAGCTTGATGCAACCCAGACACCAAGCAGATTCTTCTACCTAACAACACAGTGCTCCTCTATATTGATAGAGAGTCTATCCAAAATTCCCTCTATATTCTAGAACAAATAGAATACTCTGAAATGACTTACAGTCAGGCAATCTCTAAATATTCAATGAAGAGAGCTATATGGAAAAGAGAGATCATGAAGTCCTAGTTTAAAGAACCCAAGAGCGCCAAGGGAAAGTTTCCCAAAACATTATTTGGCACAAACCTAAAGCCAGAAAGCAAGGATATCCTGGTATTTCTTCACAGGATTAGAGGTGAGAGCAAAGCTCTTAATTTTGTTGAACAACATTTCTTCCTGGTTCAGATAATCTGCTCCTAGCATCATTTCATTGACTGGGCCCTTATGGCGAGTGAGAATCTCTCGAACACCCTCAAAAGGGACAAGTTTTTGAATGAGTTCTACATGTCTTTGGTCCTCTTGTATATTTTAGCTATGATTCAAATCTGGCCTTGGCTTCCTAGGTTAGAGGAATTCCCAGATGATGCAAAAAGCTATGATTTTTTGCCTTCTTTGCAACTACAAAATAGTTATGTTGATTAGCTCATAGTTAATGATGCCTTTACAATGAGACTATGCAGGGAGCTACAAGGATGTCCAGAAAGGAGATTTTCTCTTGAAGCCATGGCTTTTATAAGCCAATTTCAATGCTATTTTATTCAGTTTGGAGATTTCTCATATCTTTGTCTTGCAGGTTTTGATGACTTTCCTTTGAAGCTACCCAGATACCCTACCAACATGATTATGCTGATCGAGGTGATGAGGAAAGCACTCTAGGTGAATCTGATCTGTGTTGAGGCAAAGAAGAAAGGCTACAAATTCCCAATGACCATTAGAGCTTACAATTATGCATCCCAGTTGGAGGCAAAGAATTTTCTTAAAACATTCTTGAAGAGGTTCTCTCTGGAAATATATGATGTTCTAAGGCTGCAATATGATCCAGTTAATTATGCCAAAGATGTCTTACAAATGAGTCAAGCAATTTATCATGTACCTAATATTGAGGACTATTGGACCAATTGCAAAGATGACTCAGAGAGTAGGAAAAGATTCTTCACTCGGTTAACCATTGAATAGATCAAAAAGTTCAATGTTAACATTGTAGTAGAAGGGCTAGAAGATGATGGCAATCATCTGTACGATGACACATACTTGGAGAAGATAAAGTCTACCCCTATCAGCTCAAAACCTATGCTAGACCAAGCAGTAAGTGACTTCCAGGCTCTAATGGTGGGGATTTACAAAGAATAGTTCAATGGGTGGAGTGGGCTGCAAACCAAAGGAAGATGTCAGAAAGGAAGCCTCCCGCTCAGCGAACTCCAGCAAAGGCAACTTCTGGCATTTCAACCACTTCATCAGCAACAATCCCAATAGTTGCAAAAGGATCAATTCAACTGTCGGGAGGAGGTGATGAACCTCCTGAGAAGACTTCTCTCTTAGAGAAGACCTATGGAGAGGGCCCTCTTCCAGACATCAGAGCCACTGAAGAAGTAGTCCCGATAGACCAAATTAAGTCTACAGCTGAGCTTTTCTAAAGCTACAGAGTCCAAACAGCAGGCTAGTTCTATTGCTATGGATACTTTGGCTAGTACCTCGACCCAAGAAACTCCAAGGTAGGAATCCCCTATCATAGTTGAAGTAGGAGAGGATAGCCCTAGTACCTCTGCTATAGAATCAGATAAGAGGGGTGGGGAGCAATAGGAGGTTTCTCAAGTTGTAAAATTAATCTCCTCCTCACCCACTTTGGTGAATCCATTCGCTTCCCACCCAAAAGCTACTCCTCCACTCAAAAGGAAGTTGTTCATCGAAGAGTTGGTTTCTGCCAACAAAGTTACTAGCATAGAGTCATGGATAGCAAACACTCTAGAGTGCAAAAGGAAGAGAGTGGGAGAAGCAATTCCTAGCAAAGACACTCTATCACAGGCCTTTCATCCCAAGGCTACCACAAGCAAGAAGAAGAGTGTGAATACAATGTCTACTCTGGGCCATGATCCTGAGATAGGGAATTTCACCATGGAAGTAGCCAAGCCCACTAAAGAGGGTAGACTCAAAGATCTGGCAGCCTCAGACTTTTAGTTGCAGTCATTCGATAGGTAGGGATTGGCTCGACATGATACCAAGGTGGACTGGTGGAAGTCCACTAATGTAGTGATAGAGGAAGAGCTTGAAGATCTCAAGACTTCCAAAATTCAGCTTAAAGCGGAAGTGGCCCAACTAACTGACTTCATCAGATAGCTTCTCACTCCTATTGTGAGCACTCCCAACACCCAAACCTCCTTTGATCCCAGTGTTGCGGAGAACCAAGCCATTCTATCTAAGTTAAAAGAGGATTGACATTATGGGAAGATTGGTAAAAGGTGGATCAACAGGCTCAAGTCAGAAGGCTTGGAAATTATTGAAAAGTTAGGTAACACTCTTCTAAGGCTAGAAACAGAGAGGAGCAACATTGGTAAGAATTTATAGACTCCCACTGCGGAAAGAGTAAGATGCCAGGAATGCATAGTCATGTTGCATGTGGCAATGAAGATGAAGACTAAGGAAGCCCTAAAGGCTAAGATTCTATATAAGGGTGATGATCCTTTGATCGAATGGCTCCAAAGTCTGGAGTTCAAAATCGAGATGATCATTCAGGCTGAGACCGGGCTACAACAAACAGATGTTAAGGTGCAAGAAGAACAAAGTAAAGATTTTAAACTTCTCTTAGGACTTCATGCTGAATCACAAACCAGTGGTCAAGGAAAATCAATAGTTGGAGTAGTCAACATGCAGAAGTCATTCATAGATTATTTTCATAATTTAGTGGAGCAGTCTTCGACTCATCTAGGCAAGGTGCCAGAGCTCCAACAATTGAGTGGATGCATCTTTAGGGCTATTGAGGAACTGAAAGATTAGACAGAAGAAATCAAGACTCTAGCCAAAGAACATTCCAGATGGCTCATCCATTACACCAATGTCCACATCAACAGACATGAAGATCCCATCCAAGTCATCACTGTTGTAATCGCCTATAGGTCCAAAGTAGATAAGGGGAAGGAAACTGAACCTTAGATACATTCCCCCTTATGCTATTTTTGTTAAGTTTTGTAACAGATAAACCTTTGGTTATCATTTCCAGTTGGGGAAGTTGAACTGTTTCGATTACCCCTTTTTGTAACGGTCCAATCTGGAACTCTATATGTATTATTTTCAAAATCAATACAAGGGTCGGCTAAATTTTGGTGTGAAGAATAGAATTTTTTCTGAGTCAATTGTGTATGTCTGAATGCCATTTCTTTAACTATTCCATTGCATTTCATTTATCTTTCTGTTGAATTTGAATGTCTCTTTTGAACTAGATTTGTAATTTGTATTCAAACCAGAATTCTATATTATGATTTGATACAGCTAATTAAGGGGAAAATCAATTGCTATCCTAAGTTTTGGGAATGTTCTTACAATATAGATCGACTCAATATCATTACATTATTAATCTTCATTCTTGCATCTACATTTTTAGTAATTATCCATGCATCACCAGTTTTGGGAGTTAATCTGATTGATAAGATCCCAAAATTGGCTAGATTTAGAATGGTATTTACTTCACCTGAGCTATTTCTTGTCTAGACTTAGCTTGGTTTACCTCTCCTACTCTCGGGTTAAGAGAATACCTCTGTTAGATTAGGAAAGATCAAAATTCAATGAATATTATTCATATAAGGGAGTTGTACCTTCAAATTCAGAGGGAAAATAGGTTTTCAAGTAACTATTTCCCAACTGTTGTATTCAATTGTTCTTAAGCATTTTTGGGTATTTTAGAGTTACATTCAAAGGAACAATCTGTTTACCAATAGGATGAATAACCCATAGTTTATCCCTATGTCCTAATTGAATAAATAAATTAACTTTATTTATTCCCTTTTCCCTAACTCTTAGCAATTAATTAATTTTTATTAATTAATTGGCTAATTTCAATTTATGAGATTTTCATAATTTCATAAATCTAATTATTGATTGTGTAAGGAATATTGAGAATATTGAGTTATTAATTGATTTAATGATTCCTAATCTTACCTAATTGCCATATCCCTTAATTGAGGATTCTCATCCCTATTAAGGTGCTTCATGAATATCCTCAATATCCCCTTATTTGATCTCCCCCATATCATGCTTTCTAACATCCTACAAACCAATATATTCATTTATGCATTGATTTGTGAAATCTCACCTAATTGACTCTCATTTTCTATAAAATGGGATGCATTTCTCTCATTCAAGGTTAGACCACTATCTTCTAGTATTCTCATTGCAAACTTGTGTTTTCAAAATTCTTTGTGCAATCTTGTTATCGTCAAAGAGCCACACCAAATCTGATTATGGAGAAGAAAGAAGGACATGGGAGCTTCATTTGAAGAGAGTTCTTATAGTTTTTATGCTTTATTTTTATGAACTCTTGTTTTAAATGGCTTTCATGATATATTAGATAGGTTAGCATGTTATTTAGGGTTTATGGTCTCCTAGATATGCTAATTATGCCTTTTTCTTGTCTTATAGTGTGTGCATACATGAGAGATGTGCAAAGGGTTATTTTGAGTGAAGAAGCATCGATCTAGCATAGTAAAAGAGCAGTGAGTAGCAGAGCAAAGTTATATCAGATTATTAGATCAGAGAAGGTATTGGAAAGAGTAGACCCATCATCAACATCTGAGTGCATACTGAAGGATTAGATCTTGAGACATTCTAACAAGTGTATCAGGTGAAATCTCTTAACAGAGTGGTTCTAACAAACCTTTCTAAATCTCTTAACCAAGTGCTTAATTTGTTAGTTTAAATCCTTTCACAAGGTAGATTGAATTGATCTGTAGCTCTTAACTGGGTATACCTTTAACTAGGTATATCATCATAAGTGATCAAATTTTGTAGCCTTAATAGGCACACTTTATTGCTACAGTAGTGAAGATTTTGTGGGTATCATCCCCACCCTAGTTTTACCTTCTTGGGTTTCTGGGTTACCAAAATTATGTGTCTTGAGTTATTTATTTTCTGTTATGGATGCTACTAGTTAATAGATCAATTATATTTATGCATGATTGTGGATCAATTTTTTTTAAGTGCTAAAAGTTATAAGATATGATTCACCCNNNCCCCCCCCTCTCAGTGTCTTGTATTTCCAACAACATCATTCTAAGGGTAATAAGAATTTTTATGTTGTTGAAGAAGGTGTGACTGATGATGAGTCTATTTCTAGTGAGGATGAAATTGTGTTTATTTCTATTAAAGAAGATAATCCTAATGAAGAGAAAGCATTGGTTTCACGAGTTGTTAAAAGAGATGAATGGATCATTGATAGTGGATGCTCACATCATATGATTGGTGATAAAGATAATTTTGTAAAGATTGAATACTATGATGGTGGTGTTGTTACATTTGGTAACAATTGTCCTTGTTTGATTAAAGGAAAGGGATCTAACACTCTTAATGGTAAAAATAGTACCGATGATGTCATGTATGTTGAAGGTTTAAGTCATAATTTTTTGAGTGTTGGAAAGATATTGGTAAAGGATAAAAATTGGAGTTCATGGATGGAATGTGTAAGATCACTGAGAGTATAGGAAAGCTTATTGAATTAGGTACACAAACTATTGGTAATCTATTTCATTTGAAAACTATTGAGAATAAATGTTTGATTGCTAAGATTGATGACTATTGGTTATGGCATAGAAGATTTTTTCTTGTGAACTTTGATAATATGGTGAAAGTTGGTACTACTAATGTGGTATGAGATTATCCTAAACTGATGAAGCTTAACAATATGTGTGAAGAATGTCAATTAAGTAAGCTGACTAGATCTACCTTCAAGAATAAGACATATTCTTTGAATGTATTGTTAGATTTGGTTCATACAGATCTATGTGGTCCTACTAAGATAAGAACATATTATGGAGAAAGATATTTTATGCTATTTGTTGATTATTATTCAAGAATGATGTGGTTTACATTTTTGAGAGAGAAATGAAAAGCTTTTCAAAAATTTTAGATATTCAAGATGATGGTAGAAACAGAATCTGGAAAGAGATTAAAGTTATTAAGATCAGACATAGGTGGAGAATTTATGTTTGGTGAATTTTATGCATTTTTTTAAGAACATGAGATAAAGAGATATAATTCTACTCTATGAAACCCACAACAAAATGCTATTTCTAAGTGAAGGAATAGGAAGTTATCCTAGTCATAGCAAGGACTATGATGATTGAATGAAAAGTTTCATACATATGCTACAGAGAAGTAGTGTGCAATGTAGTATATACTTTGAACCAAGTACAATTAGACAAGGAACTAGTAAGACTCCTTATGAACTATGGTATGGTCATATTATTGCAGTGAAATACTTTATATTTTTTGGAAGTAAATTCTACATTAAGAGACATGAGGATATTGGAAAGTTTGATCCTAGAAGTGATGAAGGAATATTTATTGGATATTCTACACAGAGAAAAGCATATAAATGTTATAAAAATGGACTAAAAAATATTATTGAAAGTGAAAATGTCAAAGTTGATGAAAATGTGCAAAGATCAGAAAGAACTTGTTGGTATGATATAGCTAAAGGAAACAATCAGATTATGGAAATGAAAAATCAGAATTAGGATGGACCGGAAGAGCAAAGATAACCTATGGAAAATGAAGTGGATATTGACACCGAAGGTTGTGCTACACTACCTACACCAAAAAATCCATGGTATGTAAGGATTAAACATTCTGAATATGTCATTATTGGTGATAAGAATAGAGGTGTTCAAACTAGAGGAAGCATTTCTAGGGATGAGACATGTTTTCTATCTGAATTAGAGCCTAAAGATATAAAAGAAGCATGTAATGATGAATTTGGATTAAATAAATGAGAGAAGAAATTGATCAGATTGAGAAGAATAACACTTGGATTCTTGTTCCTAGACCTACTGACAAAAATGTGATCAGTAGTAAATGGGTATTAAAAACAAGCTAAATGAAGATGGTAAAGTGATTTGGAACAAAGAAAGACTGGTATGCAATGGATATTCACAAATGGAAGTTACTGACTTTACTGAGACCTTTGATTCTGTAGCTAGAATTGAATCTTTTAGATTACTTCTTGCATATGTAGCATACATAAAATTTAATGTCTATCAGATGGATGTTAAGTCTACATTCTTAAATGGTGAACTAGAGGAAGATGTTTATATTGAGCCTCCTAATGGTTTTATTCTAAGTGAGGAAGGAGACATGGTTTGTACATTATAGAAAGATTTTTATGGACTAAAGAAATCTCCTAGAGCCTGGTATGACTTATTGGAAAGGTATTTGATAAAGATTGGATTCAACAAGGGTACTACATATAGTAACTTATATTTCACAATAACTAATGATAATATCTTAATTACTGAAGTATTTGTTGATGATATTATATTTGGTGGAAATTATGAGCTACGTAGAGGTTTTGTAGATGAAATGAAAAAATAATTTGAGATGTATATGATAGGTGATATGAAATTCTTTCTTGGATTGCAAATTACACAGTTGGATAAAGGAATTTTTATCACACAGTCCAAGTATGTTAGAGAATTAGTGAAGAAATATGGTATAGAAGATTCAAAACCAGTAGGAACTCCTATGGTTACTAGTTCCAAGTTAAATAAAGATGATTATTCCTCTTGTGCTAATTAGACACTATACAAATATATGATCAAAGGATTGCAATATCTAACTCATTCTAGACTATACATGTCAAATGTTGTTGGAATTGCTACAAGATTTCAAAATGAACCAAAGGAATCTCATATAGTTTTTGTCAAAATAATTTTTAGATACTTGAAGAGTACAATTTGATGACATTAATTTCCCATTGGTATGCAAATAAAAATTTCATCAAGCATAAACCGAAAGACTAGACAAGAGAAAATCGAAGATCAGATAGAAAGAGATCACCGAATATGACTAAGTACAAAGAAAATTGATACCACAACTTAGTGTGTAAACCAAAATTACAAATAATAAAGATAAATAGGAACCCGAAAGAGGAACTAGGCATGCAGGACATAGTACAAACTGACAAGACACTTAAAGAGAAACTAAAATAACAAAACTGAAAGATAGTCAGAGCATAACCAACAGATAGAAATTGAAAGTCAGTTGTAGCCCACAAAAAGTGGTTCTGAATTTTGTTGGCAAGTTGACTTCCTGAGGAAGCATGAATTATTTTTTGTCATCAATCATGGAAACAAAGTCATACTAAGTTTCTGTCAAAGATAACTTAGGAGATAAAATAACTAAGTACAGAATACAGAGCAGTTAGATACAGTGATCAGCACACGTGCTAGAAAGCACACCAGAGCATGTATGCTTAGGTATATACTCCATGATGTATATACATGGTATATCCAAATGCAAAAGGTATGGAACATTAGTATGAAAAAGATACAGATAGATTAGTACATTGCAGTCCAAGAAATAGTCTAGAATACAGAGCACAGAAGCTGACTACTATTTTGGTCAACATGTATTATTTTGTGATGCTAAGGCTATGCGCCTTTAGTTATAAGTTTTTTATGATGTAATTAATGTTTTTTTAAACATGCTTGAGCTGACTTGTTTGGAATCATTGTATATTTTGTTAAGAGGCCGACTAAGTGTTATGTTTTGGGTCACGCCTATTCGTTTGTAAAGATATAGGTATGTAATGTATTGTTATGTTACAGCGTGTAAGAGAAGTTGATTATTGTGTAAGAAGAAGTTACAGAGGGATAGTATAATAAATTCATAAGATGATATAGCTCTTTGAAGGAGTAAGAGTATCCACGCATACACATAACTGATTAGACAACAGTGTCACTACATCAGTTCATTTTTGATATAGTGCATATCAACATTCAAAGGGTTGTAGCCTTCATATTATTTGGGTAGTGAGCCATACACCCCTAACAGGGTTTTTGTAAAAGACTCCTAATAGGGTCCGACCTTTAACCAGGTCATTGTACTCAAATTGTAAAGACTGCTTCTAACAAGGCAAAGGAACTTTAACAGGTTCATTATACCTAGTACAATATTTTGTGGGTACTTATCCCCATTAGATTTTTCCTCTGATCAAGGTTTTCCGTAATCATATCTTGTGTTATGTGTTCTTGTGTTATGATTATTTGAATGCACATTTGATATATGTTTAATTGGTTGAAATATAATTGATTGATAAACACTGATTCACCCCTTCCCCCCCCCCCCCCCCTCTCGGTGTTTCTAACAATTGGTATCAGAGATCTGGTCCTCTGAAAGAAAGTTTAACCACTTGAGGAGATCATAGACTCAGCCAAAGAAAAACATTTGAAAAAGAATCTTAAAGCAGCTCTTGAGGATCTTGACAGATCAGAGAAAGAAAATGAAGAACTGAGATTGAAAAATGATGGCTCTCACATACTTATCAAAAGGCTAAGAAAAGATCTGAAAGATTGTTCTATAAGTGATCTAGGAAAAATGGTCAAAAAGCTTAATGAAGAGAATAAATCTCTAAACGATAAACTTTAAGATCTAGAGGAAAAGCTTATAGATAGCTAGAACACCATTGAAGACAAGATAAAAAAAAGCAAACAATTAGAAGATGGAATTTTGCAGGCAAACATGAAGAAGAAGTTGGAATCTAGATTAACAGAAGAAAAGGATAAGATTGATAAACTCCACACAAGTTTTGATTTAATTCAATCCCAGCTCAATGCACAAAGAAAAAAGGGGAACACTACTGGTCTTGGATTCAGTACAACACAAGATGAAACAAAATCATCACAAGAGAAAGAAAAAACAATTAAAGTGTCTTTAGAAGCTAAGAAAGTTGAAAATACTATAGATTTTATATCTGAACCACCTAAAAAGGAAATCAGACAAGTTAATAGAACTTGTGATGCATGCAATAAACATGGGCATTTGGCAAGAGATTGCAAAGAGGTAAGACCTTTTAATGGTTATTGTTTATCTTGTAATAAATTTGGTCACAGGGCTATACATTGTAGAACTCAGTCACATAAAAATCAAAGAAGAATGAATCAAAACAATCAGAGAAATCAACCTCGAGAGAACTTGCAGAACACTACATGTCAGATATGCAACTACAATGGACACACAGTAAAGAAATGCATCATGATGAAGAAAACATCAGACCTCCTATCATTTGTCACACATGTGGAAAGGCTGGACATGTCACAAAGTTTTGTAGATCCAAAACTCAGAAGCAAGATGAACCCAATAAGTCTCTATTTGAAGAGAAAGGAGAAGTCAATTTTGTCAAAGAAAATGAAGATTCAAGCAAATTTTGGGTTGAAGTAAAGAAGGACAAAGATGTTGACAAAGTAGTTGATGCATCCATAGTGGACATACCCTCTACTTCTGCTTGAATAGACCTTCTTAGTCTTAGGGGGAGCTATTCTAGCTTAGAACCCTTGCACGGTTGGTGTACTCACATCAAAGTATGTGCCTTTGGATTCACGGTTAAAAGCCCAGATTACAGCTATATGCATTCACGCATTATCTAAAATGCATCGGGATCAAAGTTTGAAAATCTCTATGTATGGTTGCAAGTATTAAATGCCGCAGATTGTATAAAAAGGAATTTGTATTTGATCATTCTCACATTTACATTTGAAGAGAAAGAAATTAAAGAGCATTGGAGCACTAAGACATCCAGGAATGAAGGCATAGTAGTTTGAAAGTTGGAACGAATGGTTAATCAGTTTGAAACAAAGCCCTAGCCATCGTACCATTTCAGAATATCATGGAAACCCTACTTAAACAATCACCAAGTAAGTAATGGCGACCCTATTTGTATTTGATGTAGTAGAAAGGAAGAGATTCATATTTAAGAAGCATCCATTCAAGTCTATATTGGATGATGTGGAAGGAGCTTTCTCTAAAACCCCAATTGGCATTGTTCACATGGAAGATATCCGTGCGTACATATACTGCAAGAAGGAATCACTAGGAGATGATAATATAGCTTCTCACATGGCATAAATGCTAAATAAGGACTTCACATTCAAAGATGAGTTTGCACACCTCCAAGATAACCCTATTATTGAGTATTCGAATGTACATGAGTTTGAAGAACTAGAATGGGTAAAAATCCTATTAAGCAGAATTCATGATGATCTATTTTGGATTGGTGATGTCCCTGTCTGTATCACCATAGACCTAATCCATCAGTTGAATGGACTTCCAATGACTGGACCAGTATTTCCAACTGGAAAAGATGTTAAGAAGAATATTGAGAAAGTTTGTTTGTCAAGAAGTGATAGGCATGGTATGACAGTAGACCCCATCAAGGAGGATGACATTAAACTCATGACAATGATACTTGGTTACAAGTTCCAGCAAGCAAGCAAGTTGAATAGTGTATCTGCAGCAGCAGTCCTTGCAGTAATCAGAATAGTAAAGGATAACACCCAGTACAACCTTTGTGAGATCTTGCATGGACAGTTGATTGACAACATCAGAATTATCAAACATGATAGAAGCAAATCATTTAGGTTTGGATCTCTAATCATCTATTTGTATCATCATATAGTAGGAAAGATTGCAGACCTCTATCTAGACAAAGGAAAACCTACAATGACACAAATATCTCTTATGGTGACCATAGAGAGCAGTGTAAGAAATACAATGGACATGGATATAAAGATATTCAGGGTTAAAATGCAGAGCAGGGTCAGACTATCTAAGAAGATAGTTGACAAGTACAGGGATACAATTTGTTTTATGGTAGAAAAAGATTGCACATGCATGGAGGCTGTTGAGCCTAGAAATAAGTGGATTCATCCACTAGGATATGAAGTTGAAGACCATGTGCTAGAGGGATATGCACAAGTCTTATTGTCAGCACCTATAGACCCCAATGAACCTAGATGGGGAACATACAGATAAAAGACTGATGAAGTGGACATTGAACTAAACCTTGTTGTTAATAAAAGGAAAGCATCCAAAACCACATCCAGGATTATGAAACAACATGGTATCACACAAGAAGATTTGAATATGGAAAAAGAAGCCAAATTTGCTAAAGTTAAGATTGAGAAGACTGATGAATCTCAGAAGAAGAAATAGAAGAAAAATGAGGAGAGCACATCTGCGCCTGCTACCACCATTGACTTGGATACATCTCCACCTTTTGTTCCTAGCAAGAAACCCAGAGGAAGAAAGCAATCTGCCATAGGTCATCCATCTTCAAGAACCACAAGGAGCATTACAAAGAATACACAAGCACCTCCTGAGGTAGGTTTCAGACCAAGCTTGAACATATTGAAGAATAGGATTATAAATGAAGGTAGATTGGATACAGTTTCAAAAGTCTATGACAAATATATAGAAGTTGATAAGATAGAGATACATTACATGGTCATATCTCATATGATCAAGTTTAATAAATCAGTTCTTGAACTTAAGACAGTGATACCGGATAACTTATGGAATGTATTGGAAAATATGAAAAGACATGCTATTGAGGAAGACATGAAGATTAGAGAATAAACTCTGGATACTCTTCTCCCTATTTGTTCACATGATGAGAAGGCTATTTTGCTAGATCTTGTAAAGCCTCATCTCCGTAGTAAGACAAGGAATTTATAGATAATGAACAAGGAATATGAACAAGTTGGAAAGGAGACTGAAAAGGCATTTACACAAGTCTTTATGGACAGACACATGTATCCACCAATGACACCTACAGCAAAAGTTACTCTAGCTTCTCCTAAATAGGATACAACTAGAGTAATTTAGATTGCGCCCATGACATGTCCACAGGTCTCTGCGCCCACAGTGATAATAACTACTGAGAAAACTAAAGACACAGAGGACACTATAGTGATTGATGATGTAAAGATTTCTATGATAGCTCCAGATAATGATATGGATAAAGTTGATGAAGCCTTTGTTAACACCAAGGACATGAACATTGATGATACATCTTTACAACAGGATGGAGTTCCTTTGATTGATCCAATAGATTTGGATAAGGAGAAAGA
>MU223795.1:1361419-1383811 GCA_018584345.1 Thuja plicata
CCACCTCATTGTTGTCAAGGTTAACTCCTGATTCAGCAAGTTTTGACACATGGGAAGAAGAAGACCTCATTAAGATCAGCGTCCTTTCCATGGAAAAGGCAAAGGAGAAACATGTGATGAGGAACCCGCGCTTTTTTGAATCAATAAACATTCTGAATGAGTTAGTTCCTACTAATAAGAAAGTTGCAAAAGTTCAAACTGTTGAACATGTGGATAGTGTACTAACAAACTTCAAGTCACACTTCACCAGCTTAGTAGAGACAGCTACTAAGATTGTAGAAGATGAGTATAAGATGGAAATATTTGTTAGAGTAATAGTCTATCGGGTTACTAATTTAAATCTTTATGATCTAATTAGTAACTTCCCTATTCACTCTAGTTTGCTTCAGCTAACCTTAAGCAGTTTCTTTTTCTTGTAGTTTCCCTTTTAGGGTTTCGGTATTCCTTTATAAGGAATCACCTCTTTGTATTTCATAAGGAGATCATTTTGTAATCTTTATCGTGTTAATAGAAATTTATTCTGTCACAATGGATTTGCAGTCTCTGGCCTATCGGTCGCCATAGCTTTCTGGATCCTTCTCTCTTCTGTCTTTTGCTTCTGTCTCATAATAGTCTTTGCATGCAGGTGATCTTGGTTGTATTGATCTTCATCAATCCTAACATGGTATCAGAGTCGTCTTGCTGCTGGCTGTTCGTTCTCTGTTGAAGCACAGAGGGTTTGAAGTCTTCAGAGGCTTTTCTAGCTATTTTTCTATGATTCTTGGGGGTCTTTATTTTTTTGGAGCTGTTTGAGCCGAAACAGACTCTGCCATTGCGTCCAAAAGGCCTGGGAGAGTCAAAATACATATAAATTTCAATCATTTTGGTTACCGGGGCCTCTGAGAGTTTTTTCGTGGCCTCCGAGGGCCGTACGGCATGTGGTTCGAGAAATTTTTTTAAAAAAACCTTATTTTCAAAGGTTTTTATGCTTTTTCTCTGTGCAGACAGTTAAAATAATGTCGCGCCACCGCCGGGCCACCCCCGCACCACCTCCTTCGGCTGCGGGCGCCCTATGCAGCGGCCTCCGCCGGATCCTGCCGCTCTAAGCGGCCCCCGCCGCCACTACCGTTCCCGCCACCCCGCAGTGGCTCTCCTCCGAGCAGCGGTCCCCACTGCCTAGTCTCCTCCGTGCTCTGTGGATTGTGCTGCTTCGGCCCCCGGCTCACTGTCTCAAATGGCCGCTCCTCCCGGCGTGCACCACCTCCGCTCCGCCCGAGCGACGGTTCTTTGCTTATCCCCCGCAGGCTTACCATGCCTACCGCGCGGTCTTATTACCGACCAGGAGCCAGATTTAAGCCCCCGGCGCGCACCATGCGCCCGGGGGCTCAATTTTTTTAGCCCCTGGGGGCCATTTGTAAGCCTTTTAGGGCATTTTGGGGGTACCTGTCTGTTTTCGCTCTACAGGGAGCATACGGGGGTCTTTTTTGGACTTCTTTATATTGTCAGAAAGCTCTTTCTGAGATCTTTCTGAATATGATGATTAGGATTTTTGGGTCCACCATTTCGACGATGATTTTTGTTGTTGAAGTCTGATGTTTTATTTTTCCTTCCGGGAGTCATATCTGGCTCATCCGGACTCCTTTTTCAGTAAACGAGATATCGTTGGAAAGATGATTCTATGTAATATTTAGTGGTAGAGGTATTTCTTCTAGATTATTCTCTGAGTTTTCACTCCTCTGATTTTTGCAGTTTATGCACTCTGGTAGCGTGCTTGGTTCTACAGGTCCAGGGATCTCTTCTTCTGGTTTCATAGTGCACTCCTCTTTCTGACTTCTGAGCTTGCATGCTCCTTCTGTTGCATCATTGTTCTGTAAATGCACTGAGATAAAGTGCCTTCTTCTACTTTTCTTGGATCTTGTACACCTGGTTCGGTTGATGTACCCGCACTATGTTATAAAGTGCCATGGGGGGATTATGATGCATTTTCCGCTTTAGGCGCATCCACTTTTGTCAAGTGAGCGTACCTTCCATGACATTAGCCCATGTAGTCTTTGTCTATGACACCGCCCTTTATCCTATGTGTGTGCTTCTGTTGCACTGTTGGTGTTCCTGATTCTTCTTCTGCAGCTATTTCTGGTACTGCATTTCAGTGTTCCTGTCACCTCTCCCAATTCAACATTATGGGGGGGTTCATCTGTTGGTCTATTGCTTCCTGGTTTGATTGATCGGCTCTTCAGACACTTGTCTTCTCTACCTGATCATGCACTTCAGTGGGGGTTCCAGCAGTATCTTCTGACAGAGTTTTTAGACATGCTTCGGAGAAGCTTCTTGCTCTCTTCTTGTTCCTCTCTCTGGGACATCTTTTCCCTTTATATTTTGGGTACCTGATCAGGCCTAGTTGCCGGGACCCATCTTTCCTGCTTTCTGCAGTAGTTTCCTAGGTTTGGCTTCTCCCTAAGCTTATCTTAAGGGGGGGTCTTAGAGTAATAGTCTATCGGGTTACTAATTTAAATCTTTATGATCTAATTAGTAACTTCCCTATTCACTCTAGTTTGCTTCAGCTAACCTTAGGTAGTTTCTTTTTCTTGTAGTTTCCCTTTTAGGGTTTCAGTATTCCTTTATAAGGAATCACCTCTTTATATTTCATAAGGAGATCATTTTGTAATCTTTATTGTGTTAATAGAAATTTATTCTGTCACAATGGATTTGCAGTCTCTGGCCTATCAGCCGCCATAGCTTTTTGGATCCTTCTCTCTTCTGTCTTTTGCTTCTGTCTCGTAATAGTCTTTGCATGCAGGTGATCTTGGTTGTATTGATCTTCATCAATCCTAACAATATTGAATGAAGTGGTGAAGAACTTTACCTTGGATCTGAACTCTCTGAAGATTGGACAGTCTATATCAAAAGGGCTAGCAGAAAAAGGGAAGAAAGTCATAGCAAACTGCATGGATAGAGTGAAGCTCACCTCCGAGCACACTAAAAAGATAGTTGAAGCAGAGGAAATGGTGGACAACATAAGAAAATCTATTGATAATTCCACATAGGACATGAACATATGCAATAATGTCTACCAAGGACAACTGGAAAAAATTGAGAAGGCAAAGCTAGAAATTAGCAAAATAAGAGTTAGATAGACTCAGTTAAGAAATGCACTTGCGCCTTCATTAGCAGTCCTAAATGAGAACATCAAATAGATAGATGGCACAATGCAGACTTATGATCAAGGTCCTTGCTTGGATCTAGTGAAAAGGGAAAAGTTAACATATTCTTTATGCGCGTACCTCCAAACAGTTGATGTAATGAAAGCATTCTAGAAGAAAGAGATTCAGTCTCTTCAAGTTGTGTACCCGGATGTATATATGGAGTAAGTATGAAGACTTACAATTTTTTGCACACCTTTTTCATTCATGTCAAAGGGGGAGTAGTACAAAATGTGTATATGTGGAGTAGTATATATGTATATATCATTAAGTTATGATATATAGTCATTTTTGAATGAAGTCATTTTGAGTAACTTAGCCACATTCCTTTGTTTCCATAAATGACAAAGGGGGAGATTGTTGGCAAGTTGACTTCCTAGGGAGGCATGAATTATTTTTTGTTATCAATCATGGAAACAAAGTCATACTAAGTTTCTGTCAAAGATAACTTAGGAGATAAAATGACTAAGTACAAAATACAGAGTAGTAAGATAGATACAGTGATCAGCACATCAGCGTACGTGCTAGAAAGCACACCAAAGCATGCATGATTAGGTATATACTCCATGATGTATATACATGCTATATCCAAATGTGCAAGGTACAAAACATCAGTACAGAAAAGATACAGACAGATTAGTACACCGTAGTCTAGGAAATAGTCCAGAATACAGAGCATAGAAGTTGACTACTATTTTGGTCAGCGTGTATTATTTTGTGATGCTAAGGCTATGCGCCTTTATTTATAAGTTTGTTATGATGTAATTAATGTTTTTGTAAAAATTATTGATCCGAATTGTTCGAAAGTGTTGTATATTTTGTTAAGAGGCCGACTAAGTGTTATGTTTTGGGTCGCGCCTATTTGTTTGTAAATATATAAGTATGTAATGTATTGTTATGTTATAGCGTGTAAGAGAAGTTGATTATTGTGTAAGAAGAAGTTATAGAGGGACAATATAATGAAGTCAGAAGATGATATAGCTCTTTGAAGGAGTAAGAGAATCCATGCATACACGGAACTGATTAGACAACAGTGTCACTATAGCAGTTCATTTTTGATATAGTTCATATTAACATTCAGAGGGTTGTAGCCTTCATATTATATGGGAAGTGAGCCATACACCCCTAACAGGGTTTTTTTAAATGACTCCTAATAGGGTTCGACCTTTAACCAGGTCATTGTACTCAAATTGTAAAGACTGCTTCTAACAGGGCAAAGGAACTTTAACAGGTTCATTATACCTAGTACAATATTTTGTGGGTAGTAATCCCCACCGGAGTTTTCCTCTGATCAAGGTTCTCCGTAATCATATCTTGTGTTATGTGTTCTTGTGCTATGATTCTTTGAATGCACATTTGATATATGTTTAATTGGCTGAAATATAATTAGTTGATAAACACTGATTCACCCCCCCCCCTCTCAGTGTTTCTAACAACTTCCATGTCAGATAAAGCAAGATTATTCTATTTATAGGATATTGATTTTTTTTTAAATCCATTTCTTTAGCGACAAGAAACATGAATTTAAGTGCTTTAATCAATCTAACTTATTTAAAACACACAGACTAGGATATCTAGGTAACAAGTTGTAAACCTGATCTTAGAGTTAACATTGTTTTTCTTGAAACTTGATGATGTCAATCCATCTTATAAATAGATGATGCAATCATTCATTATACATGTATGTGAGAAAAAGAAAAGAGAGAGGAGATAATAAATGAAGCATACAAGAAAATCTATGGATTAGATTGAGAGTTTCAAGAACAAGAACAAGAACAACAAAAGGTGAATTGGGTTATCGAAACCAAGACCATAGGCTACTGAGAATCAGAGGTATTATTCAATCACAATTAGGTGATACTTGTTCTCATGTAAACTAAATTGAATATGTATCAGCAATAGGAGATTGCATTTACCAGGTCAATTTTTAATTTTCTATCATTCTAACTGTTGGGACTGAAAAAAGCAGTAAGGTTTTTTGAAGTACCATGTTAAAATTTTGCATTTTGACCCCCTAAAGTGCTTTTTTGAGCCTATTTGCCCTGATGAGATTCTGAGGTCTACCATGCATGTAAGGTTCTCATCACTCTTGTTTAGGAATTTTAAGACATCCCAGGTCATTAATTTCAAGTTTGAGTTGTTCCGTGATGTCTTGTTTTGAGCACTTATCAAAATCTGCATGTACGCCCGTGTTAATCTGTTGTAAATGGCCTAGTTTGCCTTTGAATATCTTGCACCTAGAAATGTTTCATGACCTGCCACTTTGAGGATGTTTAATATGCATATCAAAGAACCTATTTTTCAAATCCCAAGTCATTTTGATATGTTTTGACTAGGTTTCAAACCCCTCAAAGTTGGTAGTTTACTGTTGTCATGCATTGTGTAATTGATCAGAATTCTGAATAGCCCTGTTTGACTGATTGTAACTTTTGACCTAGTGACCTAATTGAAAAAAATATTTTTGTGCTCCATTGAAGAGGTCAAATACTTCTTAATCCTCCATCTTTAGGTCATGACAAGTCCATTTGGTCAATTTGCTAAGCCTATTCCATTTGCAGTTTCTATCAATTTGCTAAACTATCAAATGCAAAATTCTAAATGACCTACTTTGAGGTCTTACAATTTCACACCCGGTTGAGTGAAATGGATAATTGAATGCTCCCCTATATTATAGGCATGGAAATGTGCTATCCTGATGATTTTCAGGCCATGACAAATCCGTTTGTCCAATTTGCCAATCCGATTTCGTTTGCAGTTTCTAACAATTTGTTGCAGATCAGTTGCAAAGCTTGGTCGGAGGCCCTGTTTGCGAGGTTATATCTTGAATGTTGTGATTGGTCAGATAAGGCAAGTGGTTTCCCTAAATTGTAGGAATAATTTACTTCAAGTTTGCCAGGTCTCAGATTCTGAGGGTTTTGTTTGCACACTTTGCAAGATGCTTTTCAATTGCAGAAATTGTTATTCTTCATGTTTCCTATTTTCTACATTTCCAAGTGGCTACTTTTGAGGGGTTGCCAAATGTGCTTGGATAATTTTCAAGAGGTGCCCTTCTGGATTTGTATCATCCATATAGCATATTTCTAGTATCTAGAGGCTCAATTTCTCAGGAGATCTTTTGACATGTTTTCAAAGCCAAAACCAAATGTAGTTCATTGCTCTTGGACATGGTAATTTGTAGAATTATTGTAAAGAGGCAATTTGGGCGATTAAAATCTTTGGACTTGTTAGGTTTCATTAGTTTCCGCTCTGCAGTATGGAATAATGTCAATCATGGAATGTGTATGCCCAGTGCCACACCCTAGTTACTGGATCTTGTCAGTTTTTAAAGCTTGTCCCGGAGGTTAGTTGCCATCTATGTGATCAGTTTGTAGAATTGTTAAGAAATGATTAAAACGACCGCTAGTTTAGTATTTTGAGATCTGATTGTATTGAAATCCATGTTGGATAAATTGAAGATACCCTTGTCTAGAGCCTTGTCCTGAAGACGGCACAGAGTTTCTGCATAAACGTGGGATTCAACTCTTTCAGTTTGGTATTGACGGACACAAGGAGCCTTTTGTGAACATTACTGAGGGTATTATTTGTGAGGCATTAAAGGTTTTACTTGACACAAGGAATCATCCTACAATGTCTTGCTGGAAACTAATCCATTGCACAGAGCTATGAAAAAGAATTGCAAGGAGATGGTGATGTTCCTCCTAAACTATGATGTCTCAACATGTTCATTTCTGTCAAAGTATATTTTCCATCCAAAGTTAGCTGGGTCAAGTGACCTTACACCATTGCATTTGGCAGCTAGTATGCAGAACTATGAGGTACTAGTAGATGCATTCACAAGTGATCCATATAATGTTGATTTGCAATCATGGAATACAGTCTTGGATGCAAGTGGTCAGACTCCTATGCATATACTTTGATGAGAAACAATCACTCATATAATAGATTAGCTGAAAGAAAACTATCAAATAGGAGGAATTCTCAGGTGTCAATTATAGTTGCCAACTTAGAAACACCCAAGGATTTTAAAAAAGAAGCAATTGTTGGCACTTTCAAATCAAAGAAACTTTCTATATCATCACAATAGAAACTTCCACAAACCTGTGCTCAGTGTGCAAGTCTCTCCAATAGGAAATTGAGAAGGGTAGCTGGTAGTCAAGGAGTCTTATATCGGCCTTACTTGCTTACCATGCTGGCTATTGTAGCAGTGTGTGTATGTATTTGACTTTTGTTCAAGGGCCCCCCATGTATTGGTTCAATTGCACCATTCAAGTGGGAAAATATTGGTTACGGCTATGTGTAATATACCAACATTGCCTGCAGATGTCCTATTTCAAGAAGTATAAAATTATCTCACTGCCGTTCTATGCCATATCCTCATGCTTCAGAGAAACTCAGATTTCAAAGAGTCTCATGTGGAGAAATGACTATAGGATATGCTCATAATGAATTTGTTGATTAGAAGTTAGAAATTTGACGGGCTATCTCAAAGATATGCCATCTCATGAAACACGATTGCTGCAGTATATGATTAAAATGGTTATGTAGTTGACCAAGCAGGTAGGTGAAGCAGGGGTGGTTGGAGCAGGACCAAGTGAACAGGGCTGTGTATGGAATTAAAATTCTCTCAAGCATAATTCAATTGGCAAGTGTAAAGCATCTTCCTTGCCTTGCCAGCGTCCTCGCAGCCCGTGGAATCTGTGGAAGCATAGACAAGCCACATGAACTGTTTGACAAACACCTTAAGGAGATGCCATCTCATGGCATGCGATGATTGCAGGTGTGCAAAAAATAGATTTTTTGAAGGGCTTTAGTAAACTTCCAAGAAAATGTAACAACCTTTACTAGCATGCTGCCACACTAAACACAGAGCATAAGGGGCAATGTTTATAAAGTTTGTTTTTAAACTTTTCAAAACTTTAAAAGATCAGAAGTGGCAGAGTAAAGACAAATAAGAAGCTAGCGCAGATGCTAGAGGAAGTTTTCCCCAGGTGTAATGTCAATACCTACGCTATGAATCAAGGCATGTAATGTTGTAAGGCAATAAAAGATAGATCCCACGCCAAACAGCTATTAGGAAGGAGGAAAGCAAACAATGCAATCGACAAGTTGCAGATTTTCAAAAAATGTAATCGGCTGGTGTAAAGCCAGCTCCACAACCTTCACCAGCATAGAGAATGCATAGCAGGTGGGAGACATGGTAAAGACTATGCAAAATTCTCATTGGTAATCATGATTATGTGCGTAGGAATTGTGGGCTTACAGCAACAGATGCAAAGCAAATTTAAAGAGCCCACGTAGGGGCATTTAAACAAGAGTTTTTATTTAAACATTGCCAAATCACAAAGATATAAAGGAGGTCTCTGTACAAGATACCTAGGAGGGTTGCACATTTCATAGCAAAGAATTTGGTGGGGATTTGAAGTTTCTTTAAAAAAAAATTGCAAATACAATGACAGGCATGATATAGGCTGCACAAAGTAGCAAATGGAGGAGATTTTTTGAGATTTTAAGTTCAAATATGCAGAAGTAAATCCATGGGAGGGGGCATCCAGACCTCTAGAAGACATTTATGGTTTTAATTTCAATGTAACAATGCAGTTTGTGAGCAGAATCCACAGGAAGTTTTAGAAAACTTGAAAACTGTGAAAATGGGATTATCCCACATTTCATGTGCATTGTTCATTTTTAGTATTTATATTCTAAAACCCACAATACATGAAATAAGTAAAAGAACCAAGAGGCCATTTGGTGGGCCTCTTGGCTGGAGGAGGTAATGTGCGATGGGCCCCACCCTAATTTTGGATGAAAATGCACAGATGACAAGTGGCGCCCAGTTAGCGGTCAACAAATCAGAGGATGCCACGCGGCACCCAGTAGGCGCCAAGTGGTGCAAGGGCAGTGCAGTTCAAAAGCACTAATTAGAAATTGACACGTGGTGCCAAGTGGACCTGTAGACCAATCAGAGGTTGACACTTGGCGCATTCTGATGAGATCTACAGATTTCATAATATTTTTTATTTTTGAAATTATTTCAACAAAGAGTTAAAAAGTGTGCATCTTCCACAAAATCCAAGGGTTTGCTTATTGGCTTAATGGAAAGATGCACAACATCTAACCTATAAGAAAATAAGCCCTTGCGACAAGTGTCACATGCTGGTGCATTGTGAGGAAAAATGAATTAATTGAAATAATCAATTAAATTCATCACAAAAGGAAAATGGTTAAAAGGTGAGAAACTTCAAAAAGATCTAAGGATTTTCTTATTGGCTTAATGGAAAGATGCACACCATCTAACCTATAAGCCAATAAGCCATTATCCCACTTGGCACTTCAGACACATGGCACCCAGTGGATCTGTAGGCAAATTAGAGGCTGCCATGTGTCATTTTTGAAAAATGGTTTTAACATGATATTTAAAAGGCTATTGAATCCGTGAGATTAAAACATTAAATTGAAATATTATTCAATAGTCAAACTATTGAATTAATGCAAATATTTCAATTTTTAAATGAAAATCTGCACGGGAAGGCAAACTGGAATTAAAGATTTAGAGGGCAAATTTTATCCGATATACCAAGTATCATGTATCGCCTAAAAGGTCTCAGAATGAGGATTCTAATTTTGCAGACCATTTGAGTCCAAATCAAATCAGATTCTTGTAGTTTCTATTTGAATAGTTGTAGATATTTTCTGGGCATAGATAGGTGTCAGTGATGGAATTTTGTTTTTTCCTTTCTCCTATATCTAGTTTTTTCTCCACAGTAACAGAGGATGGTGAAAATTATGTTGCTGGGCAGTATTCTGGCTTTTTGAGTTTTATTTCTTTGTGTTCATGGTCTTGCAATGTTCAGTTCCAGATGAATTTCAATAAAGAATGATGGAATCCATGTTCAAATATCTATTTGATGTCTTTGTGTGCTTGGTGTTAATTCTTGTGTATTAATATATAAGGCATGTTAATACACCAATTACAAGGTGGTCGTGGTTTTGTTTTTTGAGTTTCTTTCAAAGAGAGATTAAATCTTGAATGCAATTTCTGAGAGTTTAGGATCAACACATGAATTTGATGTCTAGATATTGAAATGATAAAAATGGATTGTAAGGAAATTCCATTCGGGTTCTTTGAGTTTGAATTTGGGTTTTTTGGGAATTCATATTTGTTTGACTTTGTTGCCCAATAGGTAAGGCACTGGTCCTTTGTTGGTTATGCAGTTTCATCATTAGTCACTTAAAATCAAACCATTTTCCCTTTCCTATTTAAGAGAAAAATTGTGTACAAGTTGCATTGAATAGTGCAAATATGTTTGGTGATTCCTTGTAGAAGTGATTCTGATAGGTTAGGCTCTGAGTTCGAAGAGAAGAAGGGTGAATATCATGATTATCATATTGGCCATTTTCCTAGTTCTTAGAAGACCATGTAGGTGGGATCCTGCATTAGATTGGTTGAGCTGAACTCCCATATCTTGTAAGTCTGAGAACTATCCACTGATTTTCATGTCTGCATAAAAGGTTTTAGTGAGAAAGTGTTTATGTATGTAGATTTATTATGTTTTAGGTGCACCCACCTGAGTGTGTGGAACTCAAAGCAGAAGGAGGATCAAATCCTCATCAATTAGCCTTTTCTTGCCCCTCAATTTGTATGAAGAAGCATATTCATGTGAGTTGGACTAAGATCCCAAAGTCTAGTTTGCATATTCTCTTTTAGAATTGAAGGATACAAGAAAAATAGCTAACAAAATGGCGACTCTACTGGGGAGTCAAAATTTTTATTCATGAACTCTGGTTTTAAAATTTACAAATCAAAATACCCCAGTAATTGTAATCTGTCAGAGAAGTGGATGTTAAAATCTCATAGGAGCTAATCATTTGTTGGTTCATTTCTGGAACAGATTGTGAATCTCAATCTCATTGTTGTTGTGGGTGGAAACTCTGCTTTAAATTTGGAGAATCCTGGTTGTTTTGCGCTAGTGTAAGTTATGATTATCAATTGTGATTTGACGTTTGAGATCAGCAAGTTTAAGACCAGCAAATTTAAGACGTTTCTTTCCTTGCTTGGCTGAATTGATATTTGAATCTGATTTTGAGAAAGAGTGTCAAGAAAAAGAATCTAAAATATGTTCAGATCTCTGTGTGTGAATAGCCTGGAAGTGTTTTTATTTGCAGCGAAAGGAAGAAAAGGACTGTGTGACTTTGCTGGTTAGAATGAACCTAGAATTAAAAAGAATTTTGCAAATAGATTTTGCTATTTGAAAGTTCTCCTCTGCATGGAGATGTTGACTCTACAAAGAAAGAACCTGATGAAGCTACACAAAAGGTTGTAAATCTGTAGTGTTTCAAGTCAAGAAAGAAAAAAGAGCAACTGTTGCAATTCTGGTCTAGGTAATCTTCATCTTTTCATGAAAGAAAGTTGTACAAATGGTTGTTCTCCATTAAGTGGTTTCAGCACAAAGTAGGAGAAATTTTGAGTTTGGTTGCATACTTCAGTAAGAAAAGGTTTTAGCATGTTTGATTTGAAGTATGGAAGTATGCTGTTGTAAAAGTTAGTGGTGAGATTATAGGTCTGCTGCAAGATAGAAATCTGACTTTCATTTTGGTGAATGAGTTCTTAAATCTGTGAAGAATGGAAGATTTCAATTCACCTAATAGGCGGCTCATCAGTAGTATCAATAGATCTATCTCTACTAGAAGGTACATGCCATTTTGTTTTGATGGTATACACGGTTTTTCCAATGTTATTCCTAATGGCATTAGAGACAAATTGCCAATATTTTTTGGGAAACAACATGATTCAGCAAGTCAGCATATTCAGTTGTTTTTTGATTTGATGGATGATTTTGAGATTGCACATGAAGATGTTCATATGAAATTGTTTGTTCAGACTTTAAGAGATGATGCTCGTGAGTGGTTTTCTTTTTTACCAGTATGTTTGATATCCTCTTGGAGTGAGTTGCATTCAGCCTTCATGTTGTAATTCAGTGAAAGAGTAAGTGCACATGATGCATTTACTAAGTTGTTACAAATTAGGATTGAGAATGAAGAACTAGTTCCTAATTTTAACATCAGATTTGGAAAGGTTTATAATGATATCTGTGAAAATTGTAGACCCAATGATCAAGTGTGTGTATTTATCTACTTTGATGCATTTGATAAGGATATGAGCTATTTTTTGCGGGATAAAGAACCTAAGACTTTGCATCAAGAATTCATGGCAGCTATGGAGATTGAAAATAACATGAAGTATGGACTGAAAAAGAACCATTTCTCTAGAGGTGTTTGCTAGCAAGATGCATTTGAAATTGAAAATGAATGTCATGTTGAAGTTTCAAATTCATATCAGCATGTAGTATCCCCTGCTGTTACAAATAATGTTATTGAAATTTTAGACTTAAGAACATGTGGTGTTGGAGTTTCTTTGTTACAAAGAGATGATTCTATTTTTGGTGAAAAGAACACGTGTTTGTAATGTTACAGCAGTAGATGATAAAGTTTATTCACTTGATGTTTCCCAAATGCAAGAAGTAATTTCAGTTGTTGCTTCTCCTATTGATGAATTGTATTATGTTGAGAATGTTACTAATGATGATGTTGAAGAACATGTATCTCGGTCTTATAGGAATGAAGAAGCTGAAAGTTGTGTTCCAAGTGATGAGAACAAGAGTGTTGATATGTCATGGCATGAAGGGGCATCAAATGAAAATGAAAGTGATCAGTATGTACCACAGTCTAGTGATGATGACGAGGCTAAAAATTGTTATCCAAGTGAAGGTGAAGACAATGAAAGTGTTTTTCCATCTTCCTATGAGTCCAATGCAACATGGGAAGGAGAGAGAAATGATGGGAGTGAGTTTTCTCATGAATATGAAGGTAAAGTTCTTTCTTCCGAATCTGAAAATGATGTTTTATCCCTGCATGGTATAAATCAACTTGTAGTTGATAGTTTTGAAGGAATTTCATCGTTGCAATATGAGGATAAAGAAGTAGTTGAAGAATACATTACACATAATGATGAGTTACCTGATTATGCAAAGAAATGCCATAAAGTTGTAAATGATTTTTCATCCTCATATGCTAAAAGTACACATGATGTTGATGTTGAACGTGGTTTCAAGGTGTTTGTTAACCCGTTGTATGATGAGGATGTTGATAGGGATCAGCCCATCATTTTTCAAAATGTGTATAAAGGAGCTTTGCATGGAATTATCAATCCACTTTTTGAAGAGCATGATGAAGTTTCAGATTTGGTTAGTTATGATTTTGATGATGATGCAGTGTTATACTGCAGTAATAAATTAGATTGCTTCTCTTCTAGTTGTGACAATGATTACGATGCAAATGTTGTGTTTGATGATGAGAGCTATGATCAAGTAATTATTGAAAATCAGCCGGCATGTGATAACAATTTTTATGATGATTACTTTCATGTTGTTGCTGATTCAGTGTGTGACTGTGAAGATACACTAAAAAATTGTGGAGTAATTTTAGAGGCTGATGTTTATGACATGTGTGAATACAAGTCTGATTACTCATTTGACTGTCAGTTGGACACACAAGGTGAGTTACAAATTCATGACACATATGACTCATTTGGTGAAGCAGAGTTTGAACACTTTATGTTTTCGATTGATAGCATGCATAAACAAAATTATGAGGATGAACTTCAGTTTGATATTAATATTCATGAGCATGCTGATGTATATTTTCATAGTGAACAAGATGAAGAATGTGTGTCTGGTTTTTATATGCACTATGAAAATGAAGAGAGTTATTTTGTTTTTCCAAATAAGGAGATTGAAGATGTACATGAAATTGGTGAAACTGATATGAATGACACTTTCAGCTTACCTCAAGAAAATGCAAATGAAAATCAGGTTTATGATAGAGGCAAGTGTTGATTTCAGTTGTGGAGATTTTTGAGGCTTTTTGTAAATCATGTATATGTTTTATAGTCTCTTTCCCTTTCAGTCGTGTGGTGTGTTTGCTTTCAAATAAAGAGGTTCCCTATTTTTGAAGAATGTTTCAAAGGAGAAGAGAGAGAAAGTTGAGATAAAGTCTGATTTCTTTTTGGGTGGTCTGCTGTACCATGAGATTCTAAAATTTCTCTGCATGCCCGCATGGGGCACGCATCCATAGTCAGAGCCAGTGTTGGGACTGAAAAAAGTAGTAAGGTTTTTTGAAGTACCATGTTAAAATTTCGCATTTTGACCCCCTAAAGTGGTTTTTGAGCCTATTTGCCCTGATGAGATTCTGAGGTCTACCATGCATGTAAGGTGTTCATCACTCTTGTTTAGGCATTTGAAGAGATCCCTGGTCATTAATTTCAAGTTTTGAGTTGTTCTGTGATGTCTTGTTTTGAGCACTTGTCAAAATCTACATTTATGCCCATAGTGTTAATCTGTTGTAGCTGGCCTAGTTTGCCTTTGAATATCTTGTACCTAGAAATGTTTCATGACCTGCCACTTTGGGGATGTTTAGTATGCATATCAAAGAACCTATGTTTCAAATCCCAATTCATTTTGATATGTTTTGACTAGGTTTCAAACCCCTCAAAGTTGGTAGTTTACTGTTGTCATGCATTGTGTAATTGATCAGATTTTTGAATAGCCCTGTTTGACTGATTGTAACTTTTGACCTAGTGACCTAATTGAAAAAAATATTTGTGTACTCCATTGAAGAGGTCAAATACTTCTTAATCCTCTGTCTTCAGGTCATGATAAGTCCATTTGGTCAGTTTGCTAAGCCTATTCCATTTGTAGTTTCTATCAATTTGCTAAACTGTCAAATGCAGAATTCTGAATGACCTACTTTGAGGTCTTACAATTTCACACCCGGTTGAGTGAAATAGATAATTGAATGCTCCCCTATATTCTAGGCATGGAATTATTCTATCCTAATGATTTTTAGGCCACGATGAATCCGTTTGTCCAATTTGCCAATCCGATTCCGTTTGTAGTTTCTAACAATTTGATGCAGATCAGTTGCAAAGCTTGGTCAAAAGCCCTGTTTGCGAGGTTATATCTTGAATGTTGTGATTGGTTAGATTAGGCAAGTGGTTTCCCTTAATTTTAGGCAAAATTTACTTCAATTTTTCCAGGTCTCAGATTCTAAGGGTTTTGTTTGCACACTTTGCAAGATGCTTTTCATTTGCAGAAATCGTTATTCATGTTTCCTATTTTCTGCATTTCAAAGTGGCTACTTTTGAGGGGTTGCCAAATGTGCCTAGATAATTGTCAAGAGGTGCCTTTTTGGATTTGTATCATCCATATAGCATATTTATAGTATCCAGAAGCTCGATTTCTCAGGAGATCTTTTGACATGTTTTCAAAGCCAAAACCAAATGCAATTCATTGCTCTTGGACAGGTTAATTTGTAGAATTGTTGTAAAGAGGCAACTTGGGCGATTAAAATCTTTGGACCTGTTGGGTTTCATCAGTTGCCACTTTGTAGTATGGAATAATGTCAATCATGGAATGTGTATGCCCAGTGCCACACCTTGGTTACTGGATCTTGTCAGTTTTTAAAGCTCGTCCCGGAGGTTAGTTGCCATCTATGTGGTCAGTTTGTAGAATTGTTAAGAAATGATCGAAACGACTGCTAGTTCAGTATTTTGAGATCCGATTGCACTGAAATTCATGTTGTATAAATTGAAGATACCCTTGTCCAGAGCCTTGTCCTGCAGACGGCACAGAGTTTCTGCATAAACGTGGGATTCATCTCTTTTAGTTTGGTATTCACGGACACAAGGAGCCTTTTGTGAACATTACTAAGGGTATTATTCGCGAGGCATTGAAGGTTTTACTTGACACAAGGAATCATCCTAAAATGTCTTGCTGGAAACTAATCCATTGCACAGAGCTATGAAAAAGAATTGCAAGGAGATGGTGATGTTGCTTCTAAACTATGATGTCTCAACAAGTTTGTTTCCGTCAAAGTATATTTTCCATCCAAAGTTTGCTGGGTCAAGTGACCTTACACCATTGCATTTGGCAGCTAGTATGCAGAACTATGAGGTCCTGGTAGATGCATTGATAAGTGATCCATAGAATGTTGAGTTTTAATCATGGAATATAGTCTTGGATGCAAGTCGTCAGACCCCTATGCATATACTTTGATGAGAAACAATCACTCGTATAATAGATTAGTTGAAAGAAAATTGTCAGATAGGAGGAATTCTTAGGTGTCAATTACAGTTGCCAACTTAGAAACATCCAAGGAGTTTGCAATAGAAGCAATTGTTGGCACTTTCAAATCAAAGAAAATTTCTATATCATCACAACAGAAACTTCCACAAACCTGTGCTCAGTGTGCGAGTCTTGCCAGCAGGAAATTAAGAAGGGTAGCTGGTAGTCAAGGAGTCTTATATCAGCCTTACTTGCTTACCATGCTGGCTATTGCAGCAGTGTGTGTATGTATTTTGATTTTTTTCAAGGGCCCCCCATGTATTGGTTCAATTGCACCATTCAAGTGGGAAAATATTGGTTATGGCTATGTGTAATATACCAACATTGCCTGCAAATGTCTTATTTCAAGAAGTTAGAATTTGTTGATTAGAAGTTAGAAATTTGACGGGCTACCTCAAAGATATGCCATCTCATGAAACATGATTGCTGCAATATATGATTAAAATGGTTATGTAGTTGACTGAGCAGGAAGGTGAAGCAGGGGTGGTTGGAGTAGAACCAAGTGAACAGGGCAGTGTATGGAATTAAAATTCTCTCAAGCATAATGCAATTGGCAAGTGTAAAGCATCTTCCCTGCCTTACCAGCATCCTCCCAGGCCGTGGAATCTGTGGAAGCATAGACAAGCCACATGAACTCTTTGACAGACGCCTCAAGGAGATGCCATCTCATGGCATGCGATGATTGCAGGTGTGCACAAAATAGATTTGTTGAAGGGTTTTAGTAAACTTCCAAGCAAACTCAACAACCTTTGCCAGCATGCTGCCATGCTAAACACAGAGCATAGGGGGCAATGTTTATAAAGTTTGTTTTTAAACTTTTCAAAACTTTAAAAGATCTGTAAAAGGTGAGTACTGTGCATGAAGTGGCAGAGTAGAGACAAATAAGAAGCTAGCGCAAATGCTAGAGGAAGTTTTCCCCAGGTGTAATGTCAATACCTGTGCTATGAATCAAGGCATGTAATGTTGTAAGGCAATAAAAGATAGAGCCCACGCCAAACAGCTATAAGGAAGGAGGAAAGCAAACAATGCAATTGGCAAGTTGCAGATTTTCAGAAAATGTAATCAGCTGGTGTAAAGCCAGCTCCACAACCTTCACCAGCATAGAGCACATGCAACAGGTGGGAGACATGGTAAAGACCATGAAAAATGCTCACTGTTAATCATGATTGTCTGCGTAGGAATTGTGGGCTTATTACAACAGATGCAAAGTAAATTTAAAGAGCCCACGTAGGGGCATTTAAACAAGAGTTTTTATTTAAACATTGCCAAATCACAAAGATATAAAGGAGGTCTCTGTACAAGATACCTAGGAGGGCTCCACATTGCATAGCAAAGAATTTAGTGGGGATTTGAAGTTTCTTTAAAAAACATTTGCAAATGCAATGACATGCATGAAATAAGCTGCACAAAGTAGCAAATGGAGGAGATTTTTTGAGATTTTAAGTTAAAATATGCAGAAGTAAATCCATGGGAGGGGACGTCTAGACCTCTAGAAGACATTTATGGTTTTCATTTGCAATGTAACAATGCATTTTGTGAGCAGAATCCACAGGAAGTTTCAGAAAACTTGAAAACTGTGAAAATGGGATTATCCCACGTTTCCTGTGCATTGTTCATTTTTAGTATTTATATAGCAAAACCCACAATACATGAAATAAGTAAAAGAGCCAAGAGGCCATTTGGTGGGCCTCTTAGCTGGAGGAGGTAATGTGCGATGGGCCCCACCCTAATTTTGGATGAAAATGTACAGATGACAAGTGGCACCCAGTTGGCGGTCAGTGAATCAGAGGATGCCACATGGCACCCAATAGACGCCAAGTGGCGCAAGGGCAGTGCAGTTTGAAAGCACCAATCATAAATTGACACGTGGTGCCAAGTGGACCTGTGAACCAATTAGAGGGTGACACTTGGCGCATTCTGATGAGATCTGCAGATTTCATAATATTTTTTATTTTTGAAGTTATTTCAACAAAGAGTTAAAAAGTGTGCATCTTCCACAAAATCCAAGGGTTTGCTTATTGGCTTAATGGAAAGATGCACACCATCTAACCTATAAGAAAATAAGCCCTTGCAACAAGTGTCACATGCTGGTGCATTGTGAGGAAAAATGAATTAATTGAAATAATCAATTAAATTCATCACAAAAGGCAAATGGTTAAAAGGTGAGAAACTTCAAAAAGATCTAAGGATTTGCTTATTGGCTTAATGGAAAGATGCACACCATCTAACCTATAAGCCAATAAGCCATTGGCCCACTTGGCACTTCAGACACATGGCACCTAGTGGATCTGCAGGCAAATCAGAGGCTGCCACGTGTCATTTTTGAAAAAGGGTTTTAACATGATATTTAAAAGGCTATTGAATTCATGAGATTAAAACATTAAATTGAAATATTATTCAATAGTCAAACTATTGAATTAATGCAAATATTTCAATTGTTTAAATGCAAATCTACATGGGAAGGTAAACTGGAATTAAAGATTTAGAGGGAAAATTTTATCCGATATACCAAGTATCATATATTGCCGGAAAGGTCTCAGAATGAGGATTCTGATTTTGCAGACCATTTGAGTCTAGATCAAATAAGATTCTTGTAGTTTCTGTTTGAACAGTTGTAGATATTTTCTGGGGATAAATAGGTGTCGATGATGGAATTTTGTTTTTTCCTTTCTGCTATATCTGGTTTTTTCTCCACAGCAACAGAGGATGGTGAAAATTATGTTGTTGGGCAGTATTCTAGCTTTTTGAGTTTTATTTCTAGGTGTTCATGGTCTTGCAATGTTCAGTTCTAGATGAATTTCAATAAAGAATGATGGAATCCCTGTTCAAATATCTGTCTGATGTCTTTGTGTGCTTGGTGTTAATTCTTGTGTATTAATCTGTAAGGCATGTTAATACACCAATTACAAGGTTGCTTTGGTTTTATTTTTTGAGTTTCTTTCAAGGAGAGATTAAATCTTGAATGTAATTTCTGAGAGTTTAGGATCAACACATGAATTTGATGTCCAGATATTGAAATGATAAGAATGGATTGTAAGGCAATTTCATTCGGGTTCTTTGAGTTTGAAGTTGGGTTTTCTGGGAATGCATATTTGTTTGATTTTGTTGCCCAATAGGTAAGGCACTGGTCCTTTGCTGGTTATGCAATTTCATCATCAATCACTTAAATTCAAACCATTTTCCCTTTCCTATTTAAGAGAAGAATTATGTACAAGTTGCATTGAATAGTGCAAATATGTTTGGTGATTCCTTGTAGAAGTGAGTCTGATAGGTTAGCCTGCCTGAGCCTCCGGGTTCGAAGAGAAGAAGGGTAAATATCCTTATTATCATATTGGCCATTTTCCTAGTTCTTAGAAGACCATGTATGTGGGATCCTGCATCAGATTGGTTGAGCTGAACTCCCATATCTTGTAAGTCTGAGAACTATCCACTAATTTTCATGTCTACATAAAAGGTTTTAGTGAGAAAGTGTTTATGTTTGCAGATTTAGTATGTTTTAGGTGCACCCGCCTGAGTGTGTGGAACTCGAAGCAGAAGGAGGATCAAATCCTCATCAATTAGCCTTTTCTCACCCCTCAATTTGTATGAAGAAGCAGATTCATGTGATTTGGAATAAGATCCCCAAGTCTAGTTTGTGTATTCTCTTTTAGAATTGAAGGATACAAGAAAAAGAGCTAACACTAACAAGTGGAGCAAAGTGTAAAAATCCTTTTAATGAAGGTGGATTTAATAGTCCAACTACAAATCTCTTAACCAAGTGCTCACTCAACAATGTTGCTAAAAATCCTAACATAGTAGACTTTAACAGGTCTCCATCAATACTCTTAATAGGGTAGATCATTAGAAGTGATCAAATTGTAAGCCTTAACCGACCCCTTCCAATCTGCAGATAGTGAAGATTTTGTGGGTGCCATCCCCACCGTAGTTTTTACTACCTAACATGAGTTTTCTGTGATATCATATCTTGTGTTATGTGTCAATTACTTTCATGAATGTTCACATGTATGATAATGTTATCAATTTATATAAATCACATCAAGATAGTATAGATCAGATTGAATGGATATACAATTGATTACAAAGGTTAATTGATTAAAGGATACAAAAATTTTAGAGGTACTGATTCACCCCTCCCCTCTCAGTACATACTTCCCATTAATCCCAACACAATTGAATATGGATTATGGTATAGAAAAGATGATAATTTTACTCTATGTGAATACATTGATGTTGATTGGAAAGGAAATGTTGATGATATAAAGAGTACTAGTAGAGGTGCATTATTTTTGGGGAAGAGACTAGTTTCTTGGACTAGTAAGAACAAGGATTATATTTCTTAATATAATGCTAAAGCTGATTATGTTTCTTCTATAATAAACTATAATCAAGCTATTTGGATGAAGCAAATGTTGAAGGATATAAGGATAAAAAATGATGAACCTATTGTTATCTACTATGGTAACTCTAGTGTTATAAATATCTCAAAGAATCACGTGTTACATTAAAGGACAAAGCATATTTATATTAATTTTCATGTCTTGATAGATAAAGTTAGTGAAAAGGAAGTGAAACTAGAATTTCTGTCTACTAAGGAATAGATTGTTGATATCTTTACAAAGACTTTTCCAAAGGATACATTTTTGTATCTCAAGGAAAAGCTTGGGGTGATATTGCCTCCTGATAAGAATTAATGATGTTGAGGATTGCATCAATCTAGAAAACCTATCTAAATATCATTCATTGGATATTTGATTTTGGAGAATACTCCTTAGAGAGAGCAATCTTATGGTTATTTTAGTTTGGTACTAATATTTTTATAATTTTTTCTTTTGAGGTGAGTTCAATTCTTGTTGATGTCTTTGGTCCTTTTCCATTCATGTCAAAGGGGGAGAGATTGTATTTGAAAAAAATAATTTATTATGCTTGGGAGGGATTGTGTTGATGTTGGATATTCAGAGTGATTAGGTGGATATGTTAATAACTTTGTGCATTGACCAGTTTTCACTTTGCATGCTGCCATCAATGCCAAAGGCAAAGATTGTTGAGCATGTTAAAGTTTGGTTTTTGGGTGTGCTGACATTAATGTTTTTCATTGATGTCAACATACTAATTACTATTTTAGAGAGTGTGTTATGTGTGTTCATTGAATAATATTTATGTTGTTCGGGTTCTATATTGAAGCTCTTGAGTTGCAATCATAAGGTGTTGTTCCATGGTGTCTTTAGTTGGTCTATAGAGGTTTGAGGATGTTGATATTGTTGGAAATGAGTTAAGTAACTAAGAGGGGAGGGGTAAATCAGTTACCAAAAAAACAAATCCAAGTCCCTTAGATGTCTTAAACAAACTTATCACTGTTACTCGGATAACATAGATATTATCTTGTCACTTGGTTAACAAAGAAGATCTTAAGATATTAATTGTGATTATTCTTTAGTGATTAAGTGAAGAAACATAAATCATAGAACAAATAACATGTACATAAATGACACCAAGATTTAACGTGGAAACCCAATTTGGGAAAACCACCAATTGCAACTAGTTACTATATTTCACTCTTCTCAAGTGAGCCCTATTAGAAGCCAACGTTGTTAAAGGTTACAAAACATTCTGTAAGGTGTGACCCTATTAGAGGATTTAATGACCATGTAAAGAGTGGCCTTGTTAGAGGTCTTCAAACACTTCAATGTAAATGTTGTAACACCCCAAAATTGGCATCTTGCAACCCTAACCAATTTTGTTGCATTTGTCATTCTTCTAAATCATCAAAGTCCTATTGTACTAGGCAATTCTGAGTTTTCACTGACTCTACTAACCCTGAGTGTCAAATGCAGAAAATCCTAAATCTGTATTAATCATACATCATATTTAATTCTTAAATATTTATTTGGCTAAACAAACCCTACGATCAAATTAATTTAATTAATAAAGTCCTAGCACTTTGATTAAATTAAATTCACCCTCTTTAGCTGAGACACATAAAAAGGAATTAAATAATATTTAATTATTGAATAAATATCCTCTTTTCAAATATTTGA